>JAQFVV010000151.1:0-150000 GCA_028023455.1 Epiperipatus broadwayi
GAAAGAGAAATTTTTATATAAGTTACATCAATTAATATATTTTATACTAAAATATATGGTTACAATATATATATATATATATATATATATATATATATATATATATATATATATATATATATATATATATATATATATATATATATATATATTGGTATAGTGATTTAATGTTAAAAACACTCAATTTTTGTATCAGCCAATGATAGAATAAAATTATTAGTACATCATTTTGGATGGTTATCATCTTAAAAATTAAAATTAATTTAAATACCTTAATTGCTTTTAAGTTTAAAGATGGACTTGCATTTAGAAATTTAGTGCAAACTTCACTGTTTGCCTGATGCTTTCAACAAATTAAAGACAGAGTATTTCATTAAAATGACACAACTACTGCAATTAAATTATATATATTGCTTTATCTAATTTATAATATAAAATGAGATTTGGATACTTTATTAATGTAATTTACAGCCATTGGAAACGTTTCATTTAATTATGCTTCATAAAATTTTGAAATAGTAATGTAAGAATCATATGGCCAATCAATAATCCAATTTACTGGATATCATATTATAGAATCCATTATTATAAAAATAATGTTTTCATTGAATTTGATATGCAAATGAAATGAACAATACAAGACTTCCTAAAAGTGAATTTGAGCATGATAGGTGAGAAAGGTAGATGCTATTGACATTATAAAGTTTGTCTTGAAACCATTCAAAAAAAATATGATGTTGGTTATTGTTAAGTAGCAGAACATAGAAATGTATTGCAGAGCGACAATTAGGTCAAGTGTTGAGTTATTTTGAAAGAAAAATTTTCTATAGAACAAAGACAAATCATAAAATATATAAATAGAATGATGGGTCTTTATATTTTATATGTGAAATATTTATGTTTTACAGATTGTTTATATAGTCATCACAAAAATATTCTCACTTTAATTATTATTACTATCACTGCAACTACTACTGTTATTACTATTATTATAATTTCGGTTTTTTATAAGTGTATTGATAAATTATCGTTTTTAAAACTGAATTATTTATTAGCTAATCATAATTATATTGGAATAATCTCTTTGCTGTGAATACATTAATTGATGCATTTTTAGAATTATAAAATATCTGACTAATAAAAAATAAAATATGATTTGCTTGCATAACTGACGCTTTGATATGCAAAATAAAGAACCATATTAAAATCCTTGGATAGAGAAACAGCTAATCTAAAAAAACTTATTACTGAAATTAAATATAATATTAGAAATTGAAATTTCAATATTATCACGAGTTTTTTAATGATAAAAACATTTCTTTGAAATGGAGAACAATCAATTTTTTGATTACAAAATTGTAATCAAATTACATTTATTAACATAAAGAAATGTGCTGATTCATAATTCACCAGAACAGATCTTGTCTTTCTATTTATGTTTAAATTCTTTGTTTATCTCTTAATGTTTCTGATTCCCAATTCTTCATTTTAATTGACTGTTAATATGTGTTTTTTTAAGATTAAATGGTTTAACACCTAAGATTCTAAAAAAATAATAAATTAGTTTTTACTCCTATCTCTGGCTCATTTATCTAATCTATTCTTGAATGCTGAGATATTTCCTGAATGTTTGAAATTCAATGTCATTACACCAATCTATAAAAAGAGCGATTTCACACTTATGGGTAATTATAGGCATATTACTATATTTTTCTCTTACTTCTAAACTGTTATAAATGGATGTTAAGGACAAAATGTTGTTCTTTTTGATCAAAATAAGCATATTGCCTGATAATTAATATGTTTTTATTCATTGTAGAAAAACCAATCTTGATGCTTTAATAATCATGTACATTATTTAACATCTTCATTAAATTATGGACTCAAAACATTGGCAATTTATCTAGATTTGTCTAAAGCATTTGATTCTGTTAATTATAATATTTTAATTAAGCATTCTTACTTGTATGGTTTTGGTAGTCCTCTTGGTCTTTGAACTGGAGTTATCTAAATGATTAAAAAAAATTAACATTTATGATATTATCAGTAATGTGATTATAATTAATCACAGAGTCCCATAAGGTTGAATTCTTGGTTCTCTATTGTTTTTTAATTTATATTAATAATATATTTTTTTATTGAAACTAGAATTGAACATTTTTGGTTTTGCTGGTAATATCATCTTTCTTGTAATGCTGCTATTTCTAGCTGTTTTGAAAGAATAGCTAACAAAGATGTAGGTTTAATTAGTATGTGGTTAATGTATGATTAATTATTGGTAAATCTGGGTAAACCAAATACTATTCTTTTTTCTTATAAGCATAATTCTTTCCTGAGATTAAAATTTGATTTGCATTTTAATAATGTATGTATTTGTAAAAATATTCTTTTAATAAATAATTATTATTTGGAAATTTATAACTAACTCTAGATTGTCCTAGTCAAATCACATTACATATCTTTGTTCACATCTATTTAAGATAAATTATATATTTCTTCATTTAGATCAGCTTTTATTTTTATTTATATTACCAGTTATCAGAGGATTTTATCTTACAGTATCTTTATTTGCATAACTCTTCTCCACATATTCTATCTTCTTCATGTGTTTTATATACTTTGCATATTATTTTTGATAAATTTCAATTCTCTTCTATTTAAGATGTATTCATAGATTGTTCACTTATAATGATAGAGGATAATTCTTGACATTTATTCTAGAAAACATTTTGTGTATCCTAGAGTTTTTATCTTCAATGCTCATCTTTTCCATAGATTTTAATTAACTTTATCAAGCTTTTTTAAAAGAAATCTAGTAGAAGACAATATGTCTATTCGGTCCTAAATTATTAAATACATTTATAAAAGAGTGTTCAATATGTGAGAATAACATCTGTCAAATATTTTTAAAAGTTTACACCAATGCTTGTACTATATATATATATTGTAATTGAATAAAAATATGCGTCATAGTCTAATTATCGGTCACTATTTGCAATAGAATAAATTACGAACCAAGGAAAAATAATCCGAATTTAATAATGCCCATGAATTTTAGTTATTTGTAACAGACAAAATATGTCAATATTTTTGATATAATAGTAAATATTACAATAGCTACTTTATTGAAATAATGTGATTGAAATTACAATGTAATAGAAAACTAAAAACATACAAGATTTAATGTCTCTCAAAAGAAAACTTTTCCTTAAAAATATGTTATATAGATTCGTTTGTATTGTCATCACAAAGCTAAACTTGGTTGATAAGTAAGTATTTAGCCTTTCATCACAAAAGGGTAAAAATAAAATTAAAACTATCTGATCAAACCTTCACTAAATGGCAATTAACAAACCAAGTGAGTAATTCCTCAATGAGAAGCAGAAATAGGTTTTTTCTTTGCATTGGGATATTAAAAACTGTTTTGCTTAGTATATTCTACTAATTATTAAATAATATACGATTTGGTCTTTCATATCTGTTTTTTTATTATTCTTAAATTACTGTTTCTTTGGTATTTAATATAAAAAGAAAAAGATAATCATATCTGTTTTATTTATGTTATCTGCATTATGATTCTTATTATAATAAGTATTTATTAAATGGAAGGTCGTACTTTGGTTTTTCATATTCAGGATTCTTCCTACAAAATTATTTGGTATTATGCACCAAAAATAGAGATACTTGTAACATATTTTAAATATCAAATTAACTTTTTTTAATACAAATCTAAATTATACATATATTTATAACTTTTAATTTAACCCGACAATATTTTTTAAAGTTATTTAATTGATTTGCAATATGGTATTATTAAAACAAACTAAATTGTCGTATTTATTTAGTATCATTTTTGTAAAATTTTGCTTAATAAATCTTTTTAAAAATAAGCATCAAATTTCCAACAGCACGAATTAGTAAATATGTAATACAATCATTTTACCTTGATGGTTTTCAACACTATATCAAGATAATCTGCTGGTGACCCTTTTTAACATCTAAGATTTTCTGATTAATTATAAATGATGTGAAAATAGACATTACATAAATGATTTCTGACTTATCTGTTAAAGAGTATTTAATAACTTCGTTTACATCAGCTCTTTCACAAAGAATTACTGTCAGTTTGGCAAAGTCAAAACAGATTAAATAATAATCTTTATTTAAAAAAAAAAACATATAGAATTGTAAATTAGTAATTTGAATATTTTAAAATTATTTTAAACGATGTAATCATGATAAACAAAGGAATTTAAAATAAATGATTTGCTGAGAGTGATAAATGAAAGTCAAGTTCAACATAGAAAAATAAATCGAAATTAAATTAAAAATTTTAGAAAGATGTATAGATAATTTAACGTGTGGAGAATTTCTTGACATGTTAAATAAATTTAAACTTCAAAGCAGCAAAAAGTGAACTAGTTCAATTGTCTAAATTACCCCTCGCCCCATTTTTATTAGTCAAGAGTGGACCACAAACTTTTTGACTCTGAAACTTTTACAAGTAGACTAATTGTTCCAATATTTTTTTTAAAAATGTCTTTAATTATTAAATATATTTTATAAATCATTTGGGTCTAAGTTGCTCATGGCACCATCATCTTTATTAATTAAAAATATCTTTTAAATTAAAATTTGTTCATTTAATATTATTTTAATTTTTATTCACATTTTTGTGCAAAACGCATTAAAAGTTAATAAGCAATGGCTTATCCTAAATTATATATATATATTTTTATACTTTTCTAAAAATCTAGCTAAATTTTAATTTCTAAAATCACAAACTTATTTTACAATAATTATATATATATTAAAAAAGATCCATTAGCAATACATTTTTTAAATAATGTCATTTATTAATATTATTTTAGATTAAATTCGGTCTTTATTTTCGCTAGACTAATTATTATTATTTTTCAGTATTTTGTTTAGATTGTTCATCTGTGATAATACTTTACTATTGACGTTTAAACAAAATGAAGCAAGCAATGACAACTACTGTATTTATATAATGTAACGGTAAGAATTATCCCTCCACGTTACAAAATGTAGATCACAGGCAAAATACACTAAAGCTGATTGAATCCGGATGCGGCATCCAGAATCCGACCAACATTCAATCCTTTCACCTGTGCTCAATGATCTAATACCCTATAGATAACATTTCTCAACTTACACAGACATTCAATTTAACTTCGGTCTGGCAGTCACCCAGGGTAAAACAAGAGCTCATAAATTAACCAATTTAACACTGATTTGGTCAGATATACACACATATGACTAAGTGATTAATTAATATATCAATGATTGATTATGAAATTTAATAAAATGACCTACATATAGATATAATAATGTATGTGCAATTAAATCTAAAGCTGGATAAAATGAATTCATGGATAATAAAAATATGAAAACGAGTTATAATTTTAAATATTATTAATTTAATAAAACAATAAATAGTAAATCAAAATATACACAATTATATAATTAGAACGTGAGAGATTACGCACGCAGGTGTTGCATAACTAGTGAGATTAATATTAGTGTTATCTCATTATAAGTGTTTAATAAAATGTAGTGCGGTATTGAAGTTTATGCCTATATTAATATGCCAAATTTCTAGCTCTTTTGTAGTCTGCTAAATCATATAGAACTTTATAGCCAAAGTTACAGCTAGTTAAGTCGAGCATATAGTCAAGCTCAGAGATATGCAGATTAGTGTGTTAACCTAGATTAAGGTATACACTGATGCTAGATAAGCATTTAATATAAAGGGAGAGAAAACTGGTTTATGATAGGTTTACCTATATACTCTATGGCACATATTAAAATATTAATAAAGCTAGAAGGTGTGAATGGGTCATTATTCATAGGCTTCAGCCTCCAAGGGTTCGGTTGCCCTACAACTGCTCATCTGGCTATGAATAGGAACATTAGTTGTTCAAGGAGTTGGATAAGCATTAATTATGAATAATCTAGATCCTTGTGCCCTAGTTCTAAAAGTGTGTGATTTATCCAAACTAAGTGGATAAGTGTGACCTCTACCAGCAACCATCAAGAATCATGCAGCAAGCAGATAATTGTATATTGTGTACTTAGTAAAGACACATCCACAACTTATACATATATAATGCAAATACGTAAAATTATATTATCGTGCCTTAAAAATAGATAGTGTCTATTTGCGTATCTATACAACCCAGTTCTCAAATTTAGTATTTCAAATATACTATTTAGGGACTAAATTAATTAGTAACCTAGTTTAAGATTATCACCTGCGTCTCAACATATATAAATCTAAGGAGGACAAAGCATATTTGTGGGGTAATTACAAATAAAACATTAAAATATGCTTTGAGAATATCTCCATGGCTAGTTCCTATGATGTACGAGTTACATATATAAATAGTTATAATTTATAACTAGAGTTAAGCAAACTACAATTTTAACTAGAGAATGACTGATTATTATAATATTAATACCCAAAAGTTAATCAGTAAAAATAATAACATGATCTCTTAACAGCAAGTGAGAAAAATAATAATTCAATTATTTAATACTTATTATAGCAAAGATTTGAAATTATCTTTGCAGATCAATAAGCTAAAATTATATTTATAAATACTCGTGGCTTCGAGTTATTTGGCATATTAAATACATATAATACTAAAATGGTAAAATTATAGAATAATTGGATAGATTAGAAATAGGCATAAAAGACTGCAGAAAATTATACATTTAGTTTAAAATAGATTATTAGAGTTTTACATTTTAACAGAGAATTAAATATCACAAGTTTTACATTCAGACAAGATTTAAACACTAGTATTTAAGAGTTTTCTTTGCAGATTTTAGGAAAGGTGTTTGGTAAAGCCAGATTTAATAAGTAGCTAGCTTTTAAAAGAAAGAATTGAAAGTCACAGTTTATGAACAGAGTTCTGAGTAAACATTTATCAATTTAACAGTCTGTTGTCTTCATTGCAGTTATTTCTGAGCACTTGGGAGGATAGTACACTTTTGGCGATGATTTAAAGTTAATGGAGGTTTTTCCATGGGCTGCTTTGCTGGTGTACAGCATTATATTTTATCGGACCAAAGTTCTTTTCCATCCCCAGTAAGGAGAGAGGTGGTGAGTTATGACTTACTACCCCACCATTTTGAAGATAAAACAAACATGGGTTCTGTTTACAGTACATTTATTATATATATTATCCATCCTTGGCAACAAAACTTTAAGTATTTATATTTTTCTAACTCTGGCCACCTGTTTAATTTTACAAGCTTGTCCGCATTTATTTATTTTAGAAAAATATATGTAATTGCTAAAGCTAGTAGAAAAACCCATTATTTTATTTTAGAAAAACAATTTTAATTATGCCAACTAATTTATATTTGTTTTTCTACTTTTTCCCTTCTGCTGTTTATTGCAACAATGCTATAAAATTCTGCGAAATTGTTATTAACATTTTAGATTTAAAAAATCAAGTTCACGCTATTTTAGAACTATTGCATGACCTAATTTAAAAATTGTTTACAAAAATCAAAAGTTATTTTGGAAAAGTTACTTTGATAATTAGTAGAAAACTAATTTTATTACCATATATGCAGAATAACAGCGGAAATGGTTTATATACATATGCGATTTCAATAACAACAATAAAATTGGCTTATTAATTTAAACTAAAATATTTCTTAAACCAGAAATATTTATAAAATGAATGCATATCTGTAATATATATGTATACTATTAAGTTATATATATATATATATATATGGACAAACACTATATTATTATTAGTGTAACTATGTAACCCAACCGGTTACAATATATTGAGCCCCGATAGTAGTTTATACCTGTCAAATGTGACTTTAAAAAAATAAATAAATAATAATAAAACCAACTTTTGGTTTTATTAAATTTTAAAAAAAAAGCTATGTAAAAGTTTGTTTATAAAACTACATGTAATGACACACATACTTAATTCTTTAAAAGTTGGTCATTTCTAATTTTTTAAAATAGATTTTAATTCAAAGATACTTTTCTTTTACAGTTGATTTTTTTAGAGTGATTAATGGCAAACATACTTTTAATTCTATTCTTATTCTGATTAAAATTAATTTCAGTAATCATCTGAAATCTAGGCATGGCCACTTGGGGCGTTGATGCTATACAAAATCAATCAAATGTAACTTTACTGGGCCATCGCAACTTTTTTTTTATATAACATGATTTTTTTTTGATTAAACAAATTTTTATTTCATTTATAAAATGATTTCTTTTTTATTAAACAAATTTTTATATTCATTTTCATTTGTATTTTTTTTAACCTGACATTTTTCTTTATTCAACAAATTTTGGTAATTTAATTGTGTGTTTATTTTTCTGATTTTAACAACTTTGGAGTGTTTCACGACAAAAAAAACTTGTTTTAACCCCACCAAAAAAATATAATACATTTATTTGCCACTTGTTTCGACTTTGTTCTACCTTTTTTTCTTTTTGGTTGAGTAAATTGTTATTCTTATTATTATTAAATCAAAAGTAACTTTTGTGTTGTTGGGGGTTAAACAATTGTTTTGAAACCATCACTCTTGGATCAATAATTGTAACAAAATGTCAATAACTTTTAAAAAAAAAATTTTTTTTTTTTTTCACATTTTACTTTTATTTATATTTCATTTGAATTAGCCTCTTTTTTTTGGCTTCTACAATAATCAGCTTTTGGGGGGGAGGCTTTCGTATTGTTATTATTAACAAAAAGTAAACAAAAATAGTCATTTATTTTAACCCTACTTGTTTTAACCCTGCTGAAAAAACATAATGCAATTATTTGGGAATTGTTTCGATTTTTTTCTACCTTTTTTGTTGACCAAATTATTTTTCTTCTTATTAAATCAGAAGTAACTTTGTTTTGGGAATACAGAATTGTTTTCAAACACTCAGAAAAATATTTGTAACAAAAAGTCAATAATTTCTTTTTTTTTTTCAATTAACTTTTTACTTTTATTTATATTTCATTTGAATTACTTTTTTTTTGCCTTCTACTTTATTGCTTTTTTTTTTTGGGGGGGGGGGGGGGGGTTTTTATAATTTGTTATTATTAATCAAAAGTCAACAAAAATAGTCATTTATTTTAACCCTGTTGAAAAAAGATCATCCAAAATTGTCAATTTCTAATGAAATAAAAAAAAAGTACACAAACTTTGGACTTTTTGAACTTATTTATTATTTTACTGCTCTAATAAAAACAGTCTGGTATTTGGGAGGACATTATGTGCCTGAAAAAAAGGACCCAATCTCCCTCATTTTCTGTACTCGGCAATTCTGAAAAGTTTAAAAATTACACATTCTTCTCAGACCTTTTATTGGTCTCGTATATTTTCCATACTGAAATGTGACTTATGTGTGAGCATTATTGAAGCATGTTCGAACATACTCTGTGTCAATTTTTTACATATTAAGATTTTTTTAGGAAAAGGTGGGAACCATGTGACAATTATTAGTAATTAACAACATTATTTAAATATAAATGGCATTACTCTATTATAAATATTTGAAAAGTTGTACCAACTTGAAATTAAAACTTTCTCAAGTGGTACGGTAATCAGCTATAAATAGAATAAATATGCATAAATAGTTTCGAAGCACAAAACATGCCATAATATTTTTGTGCAATGTCATGCAAAGTGGCCTGCAATAGGTTAATACAATATAAATGTTGTATTAGCCATAAGAGAAGTGGCAGAAACATCATTTTTATGTGTTTTGACACATAAACAACACCATCAAGTGACCATGTATGAATTCCAGCCTTAATTTCTAATTATTTTTTTACTAAGCTGAGACTTGTTTTTAAATATTTTGAATTATAAATAAAATTTGCACTGGAGAGAATCTTTAATTAGGATTAAGACTGAGATAAGGTTGCCTTGTGAAAAAACCACTAATTAAAAAAATGTTTTGGAAAGATAAGAGTTTTTTTGTTTAAAAAGAGTCCAGGGATAGTGGCCTGGAGATTTTGGCAGCTATAATTACTGCTGCTGGTAGTTAGTTGGAGGCTACTTTTGAACACCAATTTAAAGACTGTTTGACTTGCTGTGTGTTTCTAATTGCTTCTATGACAAAACTATATTCAAGGAAGAACTGTCTCAATAGAATTTTTATCATGTCTGAATAGACCAACTCCAAGACAGATCTCGGATCCAAATCATCACACTAATCATGCCTTAAAATATATACAGAAACTGAGCCTATATTGTCTTATGCCTTCTCAGCAAAATTGAAACCTAAAGGTTTCACCAGAGTTTGCCATGGAGTGAACACTATATATGTCACTGGAAGACATCAGCCAATTTTGAGTTTATCCCTGAAGGTAACGTAATTCCTCTATTCTTTTCAGGATAGCATTTTTAGTCTCAGCTTAATCTTAAAAGTAACTTAATTTTATTATATTACTTGTTCATTAAATTTAAAATATTTAGAGCATATATTCTGTTAGCTTTTTCTTGTATTTATCATAGCCATTGGAATCTTAGTTTTAAGAGACCAAATTTATTTTCTATTTTAATTATAAGAGAATATGTTGTGAGATTATATTGTAACGATATATAAATATGTCGTTACATTAATTTAAAATAAAAACTTAAAAGTTCGCAAATAAAAGGAAAAACTAAACGCTAAATTTAAAATGTTTGTTAAACATATATATATATTCACACAGATGCTAAACTTTAAAAATATTTTTTTCATAAACAAAAAAAAAGTATTTGAATGTATTTTTTTTAATAAAAAAATACAAGATTGAAATATAAAAATATTTTAATAAAAAAATAACGTAAGTTAAAATAAAAACAGGTATTAATTAATTCCTGTAATCTGTAAATGGAAATGATTGTTTATTAATTATCTAAAAGCTGTTTAATTAAAAAGTCAGATGAAAGGTTAGATAAGAGAAGAAAGAGATTTTAGCTTGACCAATGGAAGCAAATAAAGGCCCGGACCATAACGAAAAAACAGAACAGTGACTTTTTGTTCATGGAATCCATAGGAGGACTATAAAAAGAAAAAATATTGAGTTCCAGTCAGTTTTCCAACTTGATTTTGGTGAGTCGAGCAACAAGACGCATTTGCCGTCCTCACTCATTTATTTTAAAAATGCAAAGACTGTGATACCAGAACAGAACCAGCTAATGCTACCTCCAAAATATCAGACCGGTCTTCCAGGAAAGTCTCCGTGGAAATTGCCAATGGGAACATGGACTCTTCTACCATAAGCTATATGAAATGAACAATTATTGAAATCAATTAAGAACTTTCGTCAAGTTTTACAAATTAATAAACAAGCCAACTTAAATGTTAAAACGGACTCTTATCTGACTTTTGTAAGTTTTTAAATCAAATTAATAATGTTTAATTTTATATGTTTTCCAATTGATAAAAATCATTTCCATTTTTTTTTTCTTATTGTAAAGATTATTTAAATGCATGAAATTTAAGTTGTTTATAGACGCTTGCATGGATTCGTTTGTGGTTAATTATATTTTGGTTTTCATATTTGATCAAAATATATAGACATTCAATAAATAATGATACCTTACGGTGAGTATCTAAAATGTATTTATTCGGATGTCTTTTAAGTTATTGGTGACAATGCAAGTATCTTATGGTGAATACTATTGGGTTACGTATAAATTTCCCTCCGCAATTGTCAGTAATCAATAATTTTGTATTTTGATCATTTATGTTTATTTGGAAATGTTTTGACTGTGGAATCTATGTAATCGATCTATCCCCAACATTTTTAAACAAATCTGCGCGAACGTATCTAAATGTTAAATTTAAGTCGGGCATGAATGGCTATATAGTTTTGTAAAGTTATATTAAGGGAGGGTAATCTTAGGTTATTCGTTTTGTGTTTGAATTGGCTCAATGGATTGGATATATTTGTGTAATTAGTAAATGTAGTATGAGGTCCGCTACAGGCAGGATTATAGATATATGCCACACACCCTCTGTTTGCCTATGGATAGGTTTGTAAGTCGGCAGAAGACCGCAGTCCATTCCTATGGAGTTTTTGTTTATTGTTCTACTTGCCAACAGATGTCACATTCCTGTTGGTGGAGAGTCAATGTCTTCTCTATTTCTACTTATTGTTCAGATGTACCTTCCTGACAGTATAGTATTTTGTGTTGTCGTATCATGCTACATTGAATACATGAATGTATCAGATGGATTGGCGCCAGTTTGGTTGCGAAATTTGTTGCCTAAGGTTAAATCAGGGAAGAATATTTTCTTTTCAAATGCAGATCTATGTAGTCTATTCATACTTGACTATTTAAATAAAATATTAAACTCATTGAAACTTAGTTAAATGTAAAATTAAAAGTTAATATAAAAATCTAAAATGTTAAACTTATTCCTCAAAATTTAAATGTTATTTTATATGTGCATAAATAAATATTTTTATGTGTTAATTTCTGGCAGTGGCTTTTATTCTTTTATATTTAAGATATAAAATTTATAGATTTTTTATCTCTGCGTCTCCGCTGAGCTAGTGACTTGGGCTAACAATCGGAATATTTAAATAAAGTGGGATCTTAACAGTGCATATCTGCCTACTTTATAAATTTTTCTAGGCTCAAATGCCTAGATGGCGCCCTGGTAGTTGCAGATATTGTTTTTGTGGTTAGATTCGATTATCACTTTCATTTCGATCGTTATAATTGGCGTCCCAAGTGTGGCCTTACCTCAGAGATTGACCCTGAGAAGGGCAATTGATGATGATGAAATTTTCTATCTTTAATAAATCACGAGTGCCCTGAGAATTTTAAAAGTGAATCATGCCTGTAAATTTTTTTTTGAAATTGTATAAATATATTTGTTGTATTGATGTGGAGTTACAGTTTGAAATTTTGTCTTAAAGGTACTGCCAGTAAGAAAAATGCGCATATGTAGAGATAAATTTGAGGAATAAAAACTAATAAATAAAACGTAATAATAAATCTAAATCATATTTTTTTTTAAAAAAAAAAAAAGTCTTGTTAAATTAAAATCTAATCGTTCAAACTTGCCTAAGTAATAGTTAAAGGTAGGAGAAAGAAACTTGGAAGGGAGGGGGCAGAAATTTAGCTGGTAATAGGGAATCAACAGTCAACTTTTTTTTTGTAGTCATTATATTTGTGTGTAATTACTGTTTTGTCTTGTAAAAAAAAGTTTTGTTCTTTTGAAATTTCCATATAACAAATTTGTGTAACGTAATTACTAACACTAAGTAAATTCTTTTTTTTTTTTAAATGTTTTTATTTTTTTGAGGAAGTTTACTGATATGTAACGATATATAAATATGTCATTACAATAATTTAAAATAAAAACTTAAAAGTTCGCAAATAAAAGGAAAAAACTAAATGCTAAAATTAAAATGTTTGTTAAACATATATATATATATTCGCACAGATGCTAAACTTTAAAAATATTTTTTTCATAAACAAAAAAAAAAAGTATTTGAACGTATTTTTTTTAATAAAAAAATACAAGATTGAAATATAAAAATATTTTAATAAAAAAATAACGTAAGTTAAAATAAAAACAGGTATTAATTAATTCCTGTAATCTGTAAATGGAAATGATTGTTTATTAATTATCTAAAAGCTGTTTAATTAAAAAGTCAGATGAAAGGTTAGATAAGAGAAGAAAGAGATTTTAGCTTGACCAATGGAAGCAAATAAAGGCCCGGACCATAACGAAAAAACAGAACAGTGATGTTTTTGTTCATGGAATCCATAGGAGGACTATAAAAAGAAAAAATATTGAGTTCCAGTCAGTTTTCCAACTTGATTTTGGTGAGTCGAGCGACAAGACGCATTTGCCATCCTCACTCATTTATTTTAAAAATGCAAAGACTGTGATACCAGAACATAACCAGCTAATGCTACCTCCAAAATATCAGACCGGTCTTCCAGGAAAGTCTCTGTGGGAATTGCCAATGGGAACATGGACTCTTCTACCATAAGCTATATGAAATGAACAATTATTGAAATCAATTAAGAACTTTCATCAAGTTTTACAAATTAATAAACAAGCCAACTTAAATGTTAAAACGGACTCTTATCTGACTTTTGTAAGTTTTTAAATCAAATTAATAATGTTTAATTTTATATGTTTTCCGATTGATAAAAATCATTTCCATTTTTTTTTCCTTATTGTAAAGATTATTTAAATGCATGAAATTTAAGTTGTTTATAGACGCTTGCATGGATTCGTTTGCGGTTAATTATATTTTGGTTTTCATATTTGATCAAAATATATAGACATTCAATAAATAATGATACCTTACAGTGAGTATCTAAAATGTATTTATTCGGATGTCTTTTAAGTTATTGGTGACAATGCAAGTATCTTATGGTGAATACTATTGGGTTACGTATAAATTTCCCTCCGCAATTGTCAGTAATCAATAATTTTGTATTTTGATCGTTTATGTTTATTTGGAAATGTTTTGACCGTGGAATCTATGTAATCGATCTATCCCCAACATTTTTAAACAAATCTGTGCGAACGTATCTAAATGTTAAATTTAAGTCGGGTGTGAATGGCTATATAGTTTTGTAAAGTTATATTAAGGGAGGGTAATCTTAGGTTATTCGTTTCATGGTTGAATTGGCTCAATGGATTGGATATATTTGTGTAATTAGTAGATGTAGTATGAGGTCCGCTACGGGCAGGATTATAGATATACACCACACACCCTCTGTTTGCCTATGGATGGGTTTGTAAGTCGGCAGAAGACCGCAGTCCATTCCTATGGAGTTTTTTATTTATTGTTCTACTTGCCAGCAGATGTCACATTCCTGTTGGTGGAGAGTCAATGTCTTCTCTATTTCTACTTATTGTTCAGATGTACCTTCCTGACAGTATAGTATTTTGTGTTGTCGTATCATGCTACATTGAATACATGAATGTATCAGATGGATTGGCGCCAGTTTGGTTGCGAAATTTGTTGCCTAAGGTTAAATCAGGGAAGAATATTTTCTTTTCAAATGCAGATCTATGTAGTCTATTCATACTTGACTATCTAAATAAAATATTAAACTCATTGAAACTTAGTTAAATGTAAAATTAAAAGTTAATATAAAAATCTAAAATGTTAAACTTATTCCTCAAAATTTAAATGTTATTTTATATGTGCGTAAATAAATATTTTTATGTGTTAATTTCTGGCAGTGGCTTTTATTCTTTTATATTTAAGATATAAAATTTATAGATTTTTATCTCTGCGTCTCCGCTGAGCTAGTGACTTGGGCTAACGATCGGAATATTTAAATAAAGTGGAATCTTAACAGTGCGTATCTGCCTACTTTATAAATTTTTCTAGGCTCAAATGCCTAGATGGTGCCCTGGTAGTTGAAGATATTGTTTTTGCGGTTAGATTCGATTATCACTTTCATTTCGATCATTATAATATGTTATATTCCTAATATTTATTCTGTTATTGCACTAACGATTGGTAAATGGTTTGGCAGTTTTTGTAATTTTTTATTTGCTCACCTGTTTTTAGTTTTCATTGTAAGATAATTAACTTTAAATACATTTAGTTTGCAGTTCTTGCAAACTTCAAATGTTTTGGCTGGCAGATAATCGACTTTATTGTTCTGGTTTTCTGAAATGAGAGATTTCTTTCTAGATTATGAAACATCGTAATCATATATTTTTGTCTTGTATGTGAAAGCTACCATGTTTGCTTTAAATGCAGTATAACATGCAGCAGTCCTGTGGCATTATAACATTATTAGTTTAATCAATCACTATTAATTTCTTAACAGACAATAATATATTGAGGGTAAATCAAGAATAGAAATTTAGTCAAATTCTGACAACTTACTTCAAAACTAGTGCATAATTAATTTTATGAATTATTTTTATGGTTGCCATTGGCAAGTGTTTGCTCTTCAGGATGTATATAATGCTAGTTGCATATAACGGAATAATTTTTTTTAATTATATCAATGCTTTATGTTTATTGGATTGCTAAAAATGTAAAATTATAATAATGATGGAAAATTATTCTGCTGTTATAAATAGTTGGATGTGCTGCAATTATGAGTTATTAGATTTTAAAGTATTTTATTTCATTCAAGACTTCTATTTGTTTTTATCAAATCTTAAAGTGATTTTTAATCTATTTTCGCTGAATGATTTTTTTCCAAAGTTTGTGCACAACTTCAATTTTCGGATGACCAACAGCACAATATAACATTAAAATCTTTATTAACCAGTGAACAATATTTCTGGGTCACATTACATATTACATTGAAATCAGTTTGGTAAGTTTTTAGTCATTCACAATAATTGTTGCTATATTTTTTTAAGAAAATGATTTTCTGTGATATTAGGAATAAAGCTTAAAGATGCTTACATTTAATTAAAATGCAAAGAAATGGATGAAAACTTAATGACCACTTGGATGATTTTTATATAATACTTCTTGTTTCAAATCGCTGTCTTCATATAAACAAAATTTTTTGTCACCAATTTAAACGATTTTATATATTAGATGTACTTTATTTGTCTACAATCTATGATTTCCTTGCTTGGATCAAATTTTGTAACTAATTTTTAACCCACTTCTACCAAACAAATTTTCTTCAGATTTTATATGCGTGTATTTTTGAAAGAAAATACCCAAACAGTAAAAAATCAAAAATCATATAAATATATATTTTTAAGAAATGCTGTCATTTAATTTGAGAATACACAATAAAGCAAAAAAAAAAAAAAATGTTACGCCACAATTTTGGTTGTTATACAGAAAGTATAAATAAAATGTCTGGCATCCATACACTAATTAATTTATGGGTCATAGCATACGTTTAATTATATACATATGGTAATCGTCTGAAATCCAGGCAATGCCACTTGTGATATTGTTTATGTGTACAAAACACAAAAATGCCATTTCCACGGATGGAATTATGGCTAATACAATATTTAATATTATATTAACCCATTTATGCCTAGGCCATTTTACATGAAATTGCACAAAAATATTATGGCCTGTTTTGTGCTTTGAAACTATTTACATGATTTGTTCTATTCATAGCTGATTACCATATCACTTGAGGGTGTTTGAATTTCAAGTTGGTACAACTTTTCAAGTCTCCGTAATAGAGTAATGTCATTTCTATTTTAATAATGTTGTCAATTACTAATAATTGTCATATGGTCCCACCCTTCTCTAAAAAAATGTTAATATGTAATAAAATTGGCAAAGTGTATGTTCGAACATGCTTTGACAAAGCTCACACGCTAAGTCACGTTTCAGCATGGAAAATATTCGAGACTACTAAAAGGTCTGAGAACGTGCAATTTTTAAAGTTTTCTTCAGAATTGCCGAGTAAAGAAAGTGTGTGAGATTGTGTTCTTTTTTTCAGGCACATAATGTCCACTTTTTATTACAGCAACAAAATAATAAATAATTTTAAAAAGTCGAAAGTTTGTGTCCTTTTTTTTTTCATTTCATTAAAAATTGACAAGTATTTGGATTATATTTTTTGCAGCAGGGTTAAAATAAATGACTATTTTTGTTGAATTTTTGTTAATAATAACAAATTACGAAATCCCCCCACTCCTAAAAGCAGTTTATTGTAGAAGGCCAAAAAAAAAAAAAAAGAAAAGGTAATTCAAACAAAATATAAATCAAAGTAAAAAGTGAGAAAAAGTTGTTTAAATTATTGTCTTTTTGTACAATTCTTTTTCCGAGTGTGGAGATGGGTGTTTGAAAACAATTTTTTAATCGCCAAAAACACAAAAGTAAATTTTGATTTAATATTAAGAAAAACAATTACGTCAACCAAAAAGGAAAAAAAAACCAAAACAAGTCCCAAAGTTGATTAACTTTTTTCAGCACTGTTAAAATAATGTACTATTTTTGTTGACTTTTTGTTAATAATAACAGCATGAAATCTCCACAAAAAGCTGTTTATTGTAGTAGCCAAAAGAAGAGGCTAATTCAAGCATAATATAAATCAAAGTGAAAAAAAGTACAATTATTGACTTTATATTACAATTCTTGATTCGAGAGTGGGTGTGGGGATTTCAAAACAATTTTTGAACCCCCAACAACACAAAAGTTAGTTTTGATTTAATAAGAAGAAAAACAATTTAGTCAAGCAAAAAAAAAAAGGTAGAACAAAGTCGAAACAGGTCCCAAATAATTATCCCATTATATTTTTTCGGTGTGGTTAAAACAACTTTTTTCGTCAGTGAAATAGTCCAAAGTTTGAATTAAAATTCAAAAAATTAAATGACCAAAATTTGTTTGATAAATAAAAATATCAGATTTAAAAAAAAAAAAACGAAAATGAATATAAAAATTTATTTAATAAAAAAGAAATCATGGTGTAAATGAAATAAAAAATTTGTATAAACAAAAAAAAACAAAAAAACATGGTGTATAAAAAAAAGTTGTGGCGGCCTGGTAACGTTATATTTGATTGATTTTTGTATAGCATCAATGCCCCAAGAGGCCTTGCCCAGATTTCGGACGATTACCATATATATATATCCTGAAATTATAATGCAAGAAAGTAAATGTTTTGCATTTTATAGTTGTCAAATTAATTAAAGATCGATCCTAAAAATATATGTTATTTAATATTAGACAATTAATTCATAAAGATTTTAAAAAATAAATAAATATAATCTTATGAAATTGAATGTATAATTTAATTTAAAGTTGTTATACATAGATTTGGATTTCATTTGAATTTCACCCCGAAATAATATCATTTGCAAAAATCACCATATTTATAAGATCCAAAAATGCATCCCTCATCTCAATTTTTTTTTCACCATACTATCCACCAGAAAAAATTCCTGAATAACAGCTTTTACTACATATGGATTTATATTTTACATCTTGATTCACCCGATAAGCCTAGAGGTTTAAAACATTTGAATTTATATATATCAGTGTGAAATTAATATTTTTCATAATAAATTGGTGGTTTTTATTTTATTATCTACTATAAAGTTATTAATTATTTATTGTTAGATAGATATGTTGTTTATTCATTAATATATTTATTGTAGTTAATTTAAAATATTGAACTATTTCTATTGTTTAATTTATAATATTTTCAGGGAAAATTAATTATAAAAGTGTGCAAGTCTAAAATTGTAAATCAAATTTATTGCACAGCTATTAGAGTAATATAAAAGTTTAAAATGCATTTGTCTAGCATTTACTTATGATATTGTTATGCTATTAAAAAGCAATAATACTATCAAATTACACTTTAAGCAAAAATAAAATCAATAATTTACTCACATCTTCATGCTTCCCCCAGAAGTACGGTGATGAAGTATTCAAGTTAGAAACTTTCTTCTTTTCAACTAAAAGGATATCAAGAAGAAAGTCGTCTTAATTAACTTGAAACTGTTTTGACTTTTTAAAAAAAATGGAGATCGAAATTTTAGATTGCTAAGATATTTACCTGATATTTGATGAAGTTCTTTTCTCAAACATTTGAATGCAACTGTCAGGATTAAATTTCTCCTTCATTGTCTTCTTTTTTTTATTTTTCAAGTTGGTGCTTTATTGAGATTTTTGTATTTCTTCACTTGTTAAATATTTGTCATACTTATGATTATTTTTTAAATGATACACGTATATTTCTCATATATTTAAAATTTCATAATAAATAGATAAAAACGAAATCCTCTATTAATTTATAAAAAATATATACATTTTCTAAATTGGATTTTGACACTAGAAATTAATATTTTGTAACAAAATAAAGTAGTTTTTTTTTTCATTTGTCTTTTTCTACTTGGACTTATCAAAATTAAATGTTTTTAAGTGTTAAAAATTTAAACGAAATAAAACTGTTAGAGTCCCCATGGATTTCAACACTGGAGGCCAATTGTTGCTGGACATAACATTGTACAACCTATATACCTATATTTTAAACAAAAACTACAAAGTCAGGCTGCTGGCAAACCACTTTCAAAAATCTTTGGAAAATCTGAAATGGGCAATACTCCATTATCTACTACTGAGTTGGCAATCAAACTTGCTACAATTGCAAATACATATCATCAAGGGACTCCTTGTATACCAAAATTTGTTTTCTCACATCTTAGTCACTTAGTCGCTTTACAGTTACATACTTATGTGAAATTGTAAAATAGATATCACAAAAAGCTGTACAATATAGAAAAACTATATCCAATTAACTTTAGTACCATTTAATAAAAAACAGACCAGTATCTTCTTTATTTAATCTGTGACCTAACCTCATGAAATTTTAGGGAGGCTGTCTTTGATTTGATCCCTGTAAAATGATGTGGCAAAGAGTGGAAAATGATATAACAAAGTATAACTGTGAACTGGCAAGGAATTCTCAAGAGTGTGACATGCAATTACATTTATGAAGACAGGAAAGGCTTCAGGTAATGATGGAATTATAATTGATATATTAAAAGAAGCAGGTGAAAAAATATATTTTTGTAGCAAAGTTTATATCAAATACCTAAATAATAAAGATGTACTAGATGATTGAAAGAATACAGTATTAATATTAATGTTTTAAAAAGGTGATAAAAAAGATATTAGAAATTACAGATATATCAGCCTTTTATCAGTGTTATACAAAACTATTACCAACGTAATTGGAACTCATCTACGGAGAACATTGAATTTCCACAAACCACGAGAACAAGTGGATTTAAAAGTAGTTTTAGTACAATAGGGCATATCCAGGTATAGGGAGAAGTTATAGAAAGGACAAATGAATATGACTTTCCATTATTCTTTAGCTTTGTAGATTATAAGAAGGCATTTCATTTAAACATTTCTTCAGTGATTGATTCATTGAATCATAAAGGTGTAGATTCAGGATATTGTCATATTTTAAAGAATATTTATAAAAATGCAACAGCAACAATTAGATTATATAAATATATTGGAAAAGTCAACATTGAGAAGGGTGTAAGACAGGATGTCTCCAAATCTCCAAAATCTTTTACAGCAATTCTGCAAGAAGTATTTTGTGGATTAAAATGGGAAAGTAAAGGAGTGAAAGTAAATGCAGATTATTTAAGTCATTTAGATTTTGCAGATGATATAGTTGTATTTGCAAATAATGCTTTAGAGGTGCAGAAAATGTTGCAGAAGTTATCAAATAAAATTGGTACATAGGACTAATGTTAAGTGTTAAAAACACTAATGGAATGCTCAATGGATGTTCTGCAAATATAAAAATAAAGATTGATTATGATGAATTAGAATAAGTTAACAGCTATAAATACCTTGGTTAGATTACAAATATGGAAACATTATGGATGAAATTAATAATAGAATTAAACTTGTTGTAGTTCTTTTGGTAGAAATAATGTGATGCCAAAAAAAATATGCCTATGTGTTTAAAATGGAAGGTTTTTAATGAATGTGTATCAATCTAAAACTTGGACCCTTAATAGAAGAACACTAGAGAGGCTTCAGACAACTCAAAGAATCATGGAGAGATGCATGTTAGGAGTAACAAAAAGAGATCAAATACACAATATATGGCTAAGAGAACAAACATAGAAAAAAATTAAAAGACTGAAGTGCAGTTGGACTGGACATATTGCTAGAAGAGATGACAATACATGGACAATTGAAATCTTAAACTGGATTCCAAGAGATTGTAAAAGATCCAGAAAGAAACCAAGTGTGAGATGGATGGAAGAAATAAGAAAGTATGCAGGGGTGATGTGAAGAAGAGAAGCTATAGATCAGACAAGTTTGATTGATTTTGAAAGATCTTCATCATGCTGTTGATTGATAATGGTTGTTGTTGTTGATTATGATGGAACATCTTAATTCACATACTTAGACACATTAATACCTCATAGTATGTTGTATTCATAACTAATGTAATGCTTAGTCAAAAATGCACATAACTGTTAATAGTAGGTCCTCACCTTCATGCAATTCAAATCAATTTCTGCTGTATTCAATAAATAACATATTGTTTAGCCATAAATACACATAACTGCTAATAGTAGGTCCTCACCTTCATGCATTTCAAGTCAATTCATTCCGTAATGGTCCCACTATATATATATATTGTAACGATATATAAATATGTCGTTACATTAATTTAAAACAAAAACTTAAAAGTTCGCAAATAAAAGTAAAAAACTAAACGCTAAAATTAAAATGTTTGTTAAACATATATATATTCGCATGGATGCTAAACTTTAAAAATATTTTTTTCATAAACAAAAAAAAAAAAAAAAGTATCTGAACGTATTTTTTTTAATAAAAAAATACCAGATTGAAATATAAAAATATTTTAATAAAAAAATAACGTAAGTTAAAATAAAAACAGGTATTAATTAATTCCTGTAATCTGTAAATGGAAATGATTGTTTATTAATTATCTAAAAGCTGTTTAATTAAAAAGTCAGATGAAAAGTTAGATAAGAGAAGAAAGAGATTTTAGCTTGACCAATGGAAGCAAATAAAGGCCCGGACCATAATGAAAAAACAGAACAGTGACGTTTTTGTTCATGGAATCCATAGGAGGACTATAAAAAGAAAAAATATTGAGTTCCAGTCAGTTTTTTTTTCCAACTTGATTTGATGACAATGGTAAGATGCACTTGCCATTCTCTCTCAATTTTTTTGTTTGTTTAAAAAAAAAATAAAATGAAAAGACTGTGATACCAGAATGGAACCAGCTAATGCTACCTCCAGAACATTTTCTTCCAATGGAGATGCCATGGGAATTGCCAACAGGAACCTGGACTCTTATACTGTAAGCTATATTGACATGAACTCTTAATTTAAAAAAATAACTAAGAACTTTCGTTCAAGCTTATGAACTTCTATCTGACTTTTAAGTTTTTAAATTAAATTAATAATGTTTAATTTTATATGTTTCCCGATTGATAAACATCATTTCCATTTTTTTTTTCCTTATTGTAAAGATTATTTAAATGTATGAAATTTAAGTTGTTTATAGACGCTTGCATGGATTCGTTTGCGGTTAATTATATTTTGGTTTTCATATTTGATCAAAATATATAGACATTCGATAAATAATGATACCTTATGGTGAGTATCTAAAATGTATTTATTCGGATGTCTTTTAAGTTATTGGTGACAACGCAAGTATCTTATGGTGAATACTATTGGGTTACTTATAAGTTTCCCTCTGCGATTGTCGGTATCAATAATTTTGTATTTTGATCATTTATGTTTATTTTGAAATGTTTTTGACTGTGGAATCTATGTAATCGATCTATACCCAACATTTTTAAACAAATCTGTGCGAAGGTATTTAAATGTTAAAATTAAGTCGGGCATGAATGGCTATATAGTTTTGTAAAGTTGTATTAAGGAAGGGTAATCTTAGGTTATTCATTTCGTAGTTGAATTGGTTCAATGGATTGGATATATTTGTGTAATTAGTAGATGTAGTATGAGGTCCGCTACGGGCAGGATTATAGATATATGCCACACACCCTCTGTTTGCCTATGGATGGGTTTGTAAGTCGGCAGAAGACCGCAGTCCATTCCTATGGAGTTTTTTGTTTATTGATCTACTTGCCAACAGATGTCACATTCCTGTTGGTGGAGAGTCAGTGTCTTCTCTATTTCTACTTATTGTTCAGATGTGCATTCCTGACAATATAGTATTTTGTGTTGTCGTATCATGCTACATTGAATACATGAATGTATCAGATGGATTGGCACCAGTTGATTGCGAAATTTGTTGCCTAAGGTTAAATCAGGGAAGAATATTTTTATTTCAAATGCAGACCTATGTAGTCCATTCATACTCGACCCTCTAAATAAATAGTAAACTCATTATTTGCAATCTACTTAAATTTAGAATTAAAGATCAATATAAAATTATAAACGTTAAATTTATTCCTCAAAATTTAAATATTATTTTATATGTGCGTAAATAAATATTTTTATGTGTTAATTTCTGGCAGTGGCTTTTATTCTTTTATATTTAAGATATAAAATTTATAGATTTTTATCTCTGCATCTCCACTGAGCTAGTGACTTGGGCTAATGATCGGAATATTTAAATAAAGTGGAATCTTAACAGCGCGTATCTGCCTACTTTATAAATTTTTCTAGGCTCAAATGCCTAGATGGCGCCCTTGTAGTGCAGATATTGTTTTTGCGGTTAGATTCGATCTTCACTTGCATTTCGATCGTTATAATTGGCGTCCCAAGTGTGGCCTTACCTCAGAGATTGACCCTGAGAAGAGGAATTGATGATGATGAAATTTTCTATCTATTAATAAATCACGAGTGCCCTGAGAATTTTAAAAGTAAATCATGCCAGTACGATTTTTCTTTAAAAATGAGTATATATATTTGTGTATTAACGCAATGTTATAGTCCGATATTAATAAACCACGAGTACCTTGAAAATGAAGCCCGTAATAATTTTTCTGAAATGAGTATAGATATAGGGTTTGTATTAACGTAAAGTTATAGTTTAAATTTTGTGTAAAAAGGTACTGCCAGTAAGAAATATTGCGCATATGTAAAGAGAAATATGAGGAATAAAAAGTAATAAATAAAACGTAATTAATAAATATAAATCATAATTTTTTTTTTAAAAAAGGTCTTGTTAAATTAAAATCTAATCGTTCAACTTGCCTAAGTAATAGTTAAAGGTAGGAGAAATGAAACTTGGAAGGGAGGGGGCAGAAATTTAGCTGGTAGTAGGGAATCATCAGTCAACTTTTTTTTTTATCATTATATTTGTAATTACTGTTTTGTCTTTTAAAAAAAAAAGTTTTGTCCTTTTGAAATTTCATATATAACAAATTTGTGTAACGTAATTACTAACACTAAGTAAATTCTTTTTTTTTTTTTAATGTTTTTTTGTTTTTTGAGGAAGTTTACTGATATGTAACAATATATAAATATGTCTTTACATTAATTTAAAATAAAAACTTAAAAGTTCGCAAATAAAAGTAAAAAACTAAACGCTAAAATTAAAATGTTTGTTAAACATATATATATTCGCACGGATGCTAAACTTTAAAAATATTTTTTTCATAAACAAAAAAAAAGTATCTGAACGTATTTTTTTTAATAAAAAAATACCAGATTGAAATATAAAAATATTTTAATAAAAAAATAACGTAAGTTAAAATAAAAACAGGTATTAATTAATTCCTGTAATCTGTAAATGGAAATGATTATTTATTAATTATCTAAAAGCTGTTTAATTAAAAAGTCAGATAAAAAGTTAGATAAGAGAAGAAAAAGATTTTAGCTTGACCAATGGAAGCAAATAAAGGCCCGGACCATAACAAAAAAACAGAACAGTGACATTTTTGTTCATGGAATCCATAGGAGGACTATAAAAAGAAAAAATATTGAGTTCCAGTCAGTTTTTTTTTCCAACTTGATTTGATGACAACGGTAAGACGCACTTGCCGTTCTCTCTCATTTTTTTTGTTTGTTTAAAAAAAAAAATGAAAAGACTGTGATACCAGAATGGAACCAGCTAATGGTACCTCCAGAACATTTTCTTCCAATGGAGATGCCGTGGGAATTGCCAACAGGAACCTGGACTTTTATACTGTAAGCTATATTGACATGAACTCTAAATTTAAAAAAATAACTAAGAACTTTCGTTCAAGCTTATGAACTTCTATCTGACTTTTAAGTTTTTAAATCAAATTAATAATGTTTAATTTTATATGTTTCCCGATTGATAAACATCATTTCCATTTTTTTTTCCTTATTGTAAAGATTATTTAAATGTATGAAATTTAAGTTGTTTATAGACGCTTGCATGGATTCGTTTGCGGTTAATTATATTTCGGTTTTCATATTTGATCAAAATATATAGACATTCTATAAATAATGATACCTTACGGTGAGTATCTAAATGTATTTATTCGGATGTCTTTTAAGTTATTGGTGACAACGCAAGTATCTTATGGTGAATACTATTGGGTTACTTATAAGTTTCCCTCTGCGATTGTCGGTATCATTAATTTTGTATTTTGATCGTTTGTTTATTTTGAAATGTTTTTGACCGTGGAATCTATGTAATCAATCTATACCCAACATTTTTAAACAAATCTGTGCGAAGGTATTTAAATGTTAAAATTAAGTCGGGCATGAATGGCTATATAGTTTTGTAAAGTTGTATTAAGGAAGGGTAATCTTAGGTTATTCATTTCATAGTTGAATTGGTTCAATGGATTGGATATATTTGTGTAATTAGTAGATGTAGTATGAGGTCTGCTACGGGCAGGATTATAGATATACGCCACACACCCTCTGTTTGCCTATGGATGGGTTTGTAAGTCGGCAGAAGACCGCAGTCCATTCCTATGGAGTTTTTTGTTTATTGATCTACTTGCCAACAGATGTCACATTCCTGTTGGTGGAGAGTCAGTGTCTTCTCTATTTCTACTTATTGTTCAGATGTGCATTCCTGACAATATAGTATTTTGTGTTGTCGTATCATGCTACATTGAATACATGAATGTATCAGATGGATTGGCACCAGTTGATTGCGAAATTTGTTGCCTAAGGTTAAATCAGGGAAGAATATTTTCATTTCAAATGCAGACCTATGTAGTCCATTCATACTCGACCCTCTAAATAAATAGTAACCTCATTATTTGCAATCTACTTAAATTTAGAATTAAAGATCAATATAAAATTATAAACGTTAAATTTATTCCTCAAAATTTAAATATTATTCTATATGTGCGTAAATAAATATTTTTATGTATTAATTTCTGGCAGTGGCTTTTATTCTTTTATATTTAAGATATAAAATTTATAGATTTTTATCTCTGTGTCTCCACTGAGCTAGTGACTTGGGCTAACGATCGGAATATTTAAATAAAGTGGAATCTTAACAGCGCGTATCTGCCTACTTTATAAATTTTTCTAGGCTCAAATGCCTAGATGGCGCCCTTGTAGTGCATATATTGTTTTTGCGCCTAGATTCGATCTTCACTTTCATTTCAATCGTTATAATATATATATATCAGTCACAGTCAGTCATCATCAAACATTATCAGTACACTGCAGGATGAAAGTCTCTTCAAGTTCATTCCATCTTTTCCTATCTTTAGCTTCATTTTTCCACATCACCCATGCACCCTTTCATATTTCATCCACCCATCTCACATGTGGTCTCTTTCTGGATCTTTTACAATCTCTTGGAATCCAGTTTAAAATTTCTATTGTCCATCTATTATCATCTCTTCTAGCAATATGTCAAGCCTAACTCCACTTCAATCTTTTATTTTTTTCAATGAGGTCAGTAACACCTGTTTGTTCTCCTACCGATACATTACGTTTTTGAAATCTTCTTGTTACTCCCAACATGCATCTCTCCATACTTCTTTGAGTGGTCAGTAGTCTGTATTGCTTTTCTATTAAGTGTCCAAGTCTCAGATCCATAAGTAAAAACTGACAAAACACATTTATTAAAAAACTTCTTTTTCAAACACATAGGCATATTTCCTTTTAGTATTAAGTTATTTCTACCAAAAGCACTCCAACCAAGTTTAATTCTATGATTATTTTCATCCATTATGTTTCCATCTGTATTAATAATCTGATCAAGATACCTCTAACGGTTAACTTCTTCTAACTCATCATAATCAATCTTTATTTTCATATTTTGAAAAAATCTATTAAATATTACTTTAGTCTTTTTAACATTTATCTTTAGTCCTACTTTCCTACTTTCATCTGATAACTCCTGCAACATTTCCTGTAGCTCTAAAGCATTATTAGAAAAAACAACTACATCATCTGCAAAATCTAAATGATGTAAATAATGTCCATTTACTTTCACCCCTTTAGCTTTTCATTTTAATCCACAAAATACTTCTTGCAACACTGCTGTAAAACGTTTTGGAGATATGGAGTCACCCTGTCTTACACCTTTTTCAATGTTGATTTTCCTACTATCATTATTTAACCTTATTGTTACTGTTGCATTTTTATAAATATTCTTTAAAATATGACAATATCCTGGATCTACACCTTGATGATCAAATGCTTTAATCATTGAAGAAATGTTTGTAGAATCAAATGCCTTTCAATAATCTACAAATTCTAAGCATAATGGAAACCCATATTTATTTGTATTTTCTCTATCTTCTCTTAATACCTGGATATGATCTACTGTACTAAAACCACTTTTAAATCCAGCTTGTTCTCTTGGTTGATGGAAACGCAGTGTTTTCTGTAGATGAGTTGTAATTATCTTAGTAAAAATTTTGTATAAAACTAATAAAAGACTGATACGTCTATAATTTCTAATATCTCCTATATCACCTTTATTGAACATTAATATTAACACTGCATTCTTACAATAATCTGGTACATCTTTATCATTTAGACATTTGGTATATAATTTTGCTAAAAAAAATTCTATTTGTTCACCGGCCTCTTTTAATATAATAATTAAAATTTCATCAAAACCTGGAGTCTCCCCTTTCTTCATAAATTTAATTGCATGTCTCACTTCCTCATTCAAAATTGTGGGTAATTCTGAAGATATAATAGGTATAGGAGGCACTTGTTCTTTATTACTATATAATACTTGATAGAAGTCTTCTACACATTTCATGATGATCTCTCTTTTTAGTAATAATGCCATTTTCCTTCTTATTGCAGATATAAATTTCCTACCAATATCAAAACGTTGTTTTACACTTTTTAGACTTTTATCTTCTTCTACAGCTTCCCTTCCTAGTTCACAATTATACTTTCTTATATCATTTTCAAATCTTTTCCGCAACATTTTACAAAATTCAAGGTATTCAATTGAATGCATATTCAATCTTTTTTAATGCGTCATTGTTGTATCACCTCATATTCCTTCTTTTCTTCATAAATTCTCTAGTCTCAGTAGAAATTTTATTGGTCAATTGCTGCTTTTTACCAGCTATCTTTGTTGCAGTTTTTAAAAGTGTATCCATTATTTTTCTATTAATGTCATTCAAATCTAAATCATGTTCAAACCTACTAATTCTTGAAACCGATTTCTAAGTTCTAATTTAAATTCATTAGAATGTTTCTGAAGATTAGAAATATCAACTGTAAATATTGTTTTTCTTAATAATTTTTGTCTCTTTAATTTTGAATTAACATGTATCTTACATCTTACTAATCAATCATCACTGCCTGTGTTAAATTTATTAAGAACATTACAGTCTTGAAATATGTATTTTCTGTTAGTCAAATTATAATCCAATTCTGCTGCACCTTCATTTGGATGCCTCCATGTCCATTTCCTTAACATTTTTCTCAAAAAAAAAATTCATAATATAACGTTTTTTCTTTTTCTGCAAACTCCACAACTCTATGTCCTCTCTCATTTCTATTACCATAACCAAAATTACCTACAGCACTTTCATCTTTCATTTGTTTACGAATTCTAGCATTAATGCCTCCCATAACAATTTTAAAATGTTGTTTACTCTGATCAAAATCCTTTTGTACATCCATATAAAAATCTTCTATAACTTCATCAGTATGATAACTTGTTGGGGCATAAACCTGTATTATTTGCATATGGTATCTGCTATTAAGTTGTAAATCTAATCTTGCCACTCTGTCTGATACATCATCAATCTTCACAATGTTATTCTTTCTTTTTTTTATAATGAATCCTACTCCACTTGTATTTCCAGTATTTGTGCCTTTATAGTAGAGTATATGTCCACTTTTTAAATCAGTTTAAATTTAAATCAGTTTTTTCATCTTTTCTTCTAATTTCACAAAGACCAATAATGTCCCATTTAATATAAGACAATTCTTCTTCTAACTCTTGCAATCTTCCTTCACTTGGATGTGATCTGCAGTTGTAAGTACCTAAATAAAAAGTCATCATCAAATAGCAGCCTGAGTCCACAATCAGCGGATTCTTAGCATCCTCCGCCATCGGCCACCAACCACTGCCTTGGTTGGTGACTTTACAGCCTCCTGGGAATAAGGGCCATGATTTATTTTTGTCTGTCATGATTGTATAAAAAGTTCTTAGACTTGGAGGTAAAAAGCGAATAAACTCACCATGCTGTCTAATGCATGTTAGCAAGCAGCCACTCCATGTTTGTATACTATATGAATAAATGAATAATCACATAGTAATAACATCTGCAACAACAAGAATGTATGCAGTGTACATTAGGAATTTGCTCTGCTTGATTCTTTTAAGGCCTCCAAGGGGAATCAAAGGGTCTCCTTTCAGTTAATAGCAAGCTTCTTTCTGCAGCCTATATATATATATATATATATATATATATATATATATATATATATATATATATATATATATATATATATATATATATATATATATATATATAGGCTGCAGGAGACCCTTGATTCCAGTTTATACATGTTACATATAGCCTACATGAATGACATTATTGATTTTTCTCCTAAAAAAAAAACAATTGCCATTACCACAAGAAATTTATGGCAACTACTCTGGTACTTTCAAGCTCACATTTAACATAAATTAAACAGATGCCTGGTTTCTTTATACAGGTAAACCATATGCACATATACACCTTGGTCATATGACTGCTGCTTTTCTTAGTTTCCTTTTCCACTTACAAACCAATGGAATGAGACATAACCAGATTAAATTAAAAGAAGATGACAAAAAAGATTACTACTTCTCTATATAGTTGGAAAATGTTTCTCTATAGCTGGTTTAAATATAATTCCTTATTCAACTATTATAAAATTTGCAAAATCTTTCTCTTCCCCATTTTATCACTATGTAATATGATTTTATGAAGAAAATATAGTTGCCATCTCTACAAATCACCTTCACCAGTTGGCAATTCATGATAGACTAGATCTTTCCATTTCATGATTTTCACTTTCAGAAATTCATAAATCTTATAACAGCCCTCATACAACAATTTCTAGTTCTGGAATGCATAATGAGTTTTACACCTACAGAGAGAAATCTATCCTCATATGGATATACATCAATACTCATTAAACAATTCAAGAAATCTCTAACCAGATATCTTTTTGATGTCCAAATAAAAATACATACTGGAGTATATACAATCTATTGATCCCAAATTAGTCTGCTGACCACACTCCCAATACTAGGAATCAAAAATGCCTAATTTCTACATCAATATAAAAGTGTTCTTAATAATATATGTTTTTTTTTAATTCGAATTGATGGTCAACCTGCAGGTCCGACTCTCATTTCATTGTTTTAGGTATTGTAGATCATACATGAATATTGATCCACTCTGCATTCTTTGCTACTGTGAGGATGAAACACAACACCATTTTTATACACTTGTCCACTTCTTGCATGCACCCATGATCTGATGATAAGCACATATAAACTATGTGGCATCAACTGCAGTACTTGCTGGTTTGTATGCATTCTTTTGCACTCACTTTACTCTTTTACTTGATAACACCAAAATATGTCACACTATCACCTATTTTAATGAACATGAACAGATGAGAACTAGGAATGGTAGAAACCTTTCTCTAATATTTTGATACCACATGGTCATACCTACAGCCACATTCCAACCTATCCTCCTAACATATCAAGCAAAACCATTTTTCACTGATACTCACAAAGTTTCTGCTGCTGCAGGACTGTTCTAGTTCTACAATCTATATGGACCAAAAAATTACTGAATGAATTTTTTCAGTGCCCCGATTGATAACAACTTTTATGGACATTTAATAAAAAAGTTTGGATATGTCAAAACGTAAGTGGCACAGTTCAACTATATTTTTATTGATTTTTTATTATAAAGCCTTTAACTGCTAATTATATGTGACTGTTGAAAAATATTCCAACACTGAATGAATAATTGATTGCATTTGAAACTGATGACCATGCTATATATATATATATATGACTCTGTATGACTGTCATATATATATATATATATATATATATATATATATATATATGACTCTGTATGACTGCATAAGTATTCCAAAATATGTACCCATCTATATATATATATATGACTCTGTATGACTGCATAAGTATTCCAAAATATGTAACCATCTCAAAAATATATTATTTTTCTATAATGAATTATGTATAATCATTGGTATAATCCATACCTGAATAACGGATTTTATACATTTGTCATTAGTCCATAATCTTATATATATATGTAATTATGCATATAATCTCTATATCATTATAAATCCTATGTAACCATTGAATACTAAATAAAGTTTATCTTTGAAATGTAATAATAACAACAACAATAATAACAACAACAACAACAACAACAACAATAATAATAATAATAATAATAATAATAATAATAATAATAATAATAATAATAATAATAATAATAATAATAATAATAATAATAATAATAATAATAATAATAATAATAATAATAATAATAATAATAATAATAATAATAATATAGTATAGCTGAAAGGTCCCATGTTATAATATTCCAGTTATTTTCCCCCTTTTAAATAAAGTAAAGCACGAATGTTATAGCTGTGGGACATTTTCAAATATTTTATATAGAATTCAGCTAGCGTTATGTATTCCAAATTAACAAACAACTTATTGCTGAAATTAAAATTAAAATAAAATAAGAAAGAAAATATTTTATATATGTGAAAATATTTATTAAATAATATGGAACAATTATGCACGAAAAAAAACATGATGAAAACATACAACTAATAACCCTAGATTGTTTACTTATAAACCAACAACAAATATATCTTTCTGTAAACCATGATATGTTAAGTAACTTTAAAATGTAGACATGAATAATTTGCAATAATATAATTGTTTTCTATTTCTAATAATCAACAACTAAATCCTAATCCTGCCGTTTCATTATTTTTCAAGATAGAGCAACAAAATCTTTTTTTCAGTTAATTTGGGTAAAATTCAATCACTCATCAAATGAACATATAAAGACTTATGATTTAATATAACAAAAATATTTTTTCACTTGATATAACATTTTCCATTATATTATCCTCGTTTGTTTATATATATATATATAAATGCAAAACTACAAACCAATACAATACTAGATGAAATACAAAATTTTCCCAAAATCCTTACACAACCATGGTTTCATCTACTACAAATAGACCTTCTCAAGTGAAAATCAAACTAAAGAAAAACATATATATATATATATATATATATATATACAAACAAACCTTCCCATAATTCATTTTAAACCCCACCTTCCCTTAATATCAAAATAAGACTTCATAAGATTGATAGCCTCAGAATCAAGGAGTTTTATCATCAAAGTCTCCTTTATTCTCCTTTTTAACTCATTCTTTTCATAAAAAATAACCGAAGCATTGTTAAACAATATTCTATGACCTGTATTCAATTCATGAATATATAAAGCTGAGTTAAGATACCTATGTTTAACTCTACTTATATGAACTTTAACCCTTTCATTAAGGCTAAATTTACACTGGCCTACATAATATTTACCACAACTACATGGAATTTTATAAACAATACCAGGAATAGACCTACTATCAATAGACTGCTTTGAACCATTAAATAATGAATTCAAATCAGAACCTTTCTTCCATGCAACCTTTTTTCCACCCAACGAATGACTATTCCTATAAACCAAATTATATATTGATGCTTTAAATGGTAAAGACATAAAATCGTCACCCTTACCAACAAAATTCTTATCATCCAAATCACGACTATAAACGTTATTATTAAATACCACTTTTTTAATAAAATCATGATTATAACTCAATTCCACATATTCAGCAGCAAATTGACTTCTTTGCATATCAGCATCATTATTAAAATTATTAAGCCTTCTATTCCGACAACAAAAATTCAACAAAGACATTTTCTTATGTATAAAAGGTTGATAACTATCAGGCCTAATCATATTTCTCAAATTTTTAGGTTTTATAAAATGACTACAAAACAAAACATCATTAACTTTCTCAACATTTAAATCTAAAAACTTTAATTTTACAAAATCAAAACCACCCCCCTCAATTGTAAACTTAATACTAGAATAAAAACCATTCAATCCACATAAAAACTCTTCTAATTTCTAATATTTTTATGGATAAATGATGATGCCATATTATTATTTTCTGGATATTCTGTGTAGTAAAATAGCTAAATAGCTGACATTTCAGTATAATGACAAGTACTTTCATCAGATCATCTTCTTTCTCAAATCTCAGAAATGCATGTGAGATTTAAAATTGTCTTCATCTTTTTCTTTCACCTCATATTTAAAATCTATTGGTTGAGAAGGTTAAAATTTATTTTGTCTTCCAATAGCTTCTTCCAAATGTTAATCTTCTTTAATTCACACCTTTCATTTATGCTCATGGGCCTTTTAAAATCTCTATAATTTCTCTTAGTAATTTCTGGTCATATTTTACAATTTTGGCTAGAATATTTGTTTCATCCAAATTGATATAATGATTAGTTAATTTTATATGAGACTATTTTAAATAACTGATGAATTGGATTTTTCTTTGACTTCCAAAGTGTGTTCTTCCTTTCTAATATTTATTATACAATTAATCTATCCAATGTACAGTATTTACACATACATATATTGGACAGTCTAATCATAAAATAAATATTAGAAAGGAAGAACACATTCTGACAGTCAGTAAAAAATCCAATTCATCAGCTATTTATTCTCATATAAAATTAATTAATCGTAATATCAATTTTGATAAAACAAATATTATGGCAAAAATTGAACAATAGGACCAGAGATTGCTAAGAGAAGCTATAGAGATATTTAAAAGGCCCAAGAGCATATATGAAAGGTGTGTATTAAAGAAGATTAACAACATTTGTAAAAAGCTATTGGAAGACAAAATGAAGTTAAAAACTTTTCAACCAATATAATTTAAATATTAAGCAAAAGAAAAAGATAAAGATGATTTTAAATCTCACACACATTCCTATGATTTGAGAAAAAGGATGCTCTGAGGAAAGTACTTGTTATTGTACTGAAATGTCAGATATTTTACTATATAGAATATCCTGATTATATATATATATATATATATATATATATATATATAATCATACTGTATTTTGATATATATATATTGATTTGTATATTTTTATATATATATATATATATATATATATATATATATATATATAAAATATACAAATCAATATATATATATCAAAATACAGTACAATTTATATAAATTATATTCTTTTAGAAGTACTTTCGACTATACACTTTGTAGTCTTTATCAACTATATAATGTTGAATAATCAAAATGAGACAACCCTTAACAATACCCATAGTTCAATTCAGATTTCCCACAATTCTGTTATCTTAACATTTGATGACTGGCAATTCATTAACATTTGATGATTTCTTGAAATCAACATAGCCTCTTTTATTTTACGTTTATTATGACAACGTTCAATTTGAATAATTTTCATATTTTTATAATCAAAATTAAATCCATATTGACAAGATTTATTATGATCAAATATAACAGATGATGAAGGTTTATTTACATCTGTTCCATATTGATTCTCTTTTTGAATTCTATTATATAAAAGCATATGTTCTTTTATTCTCTTCTCAAATGTACACTTAGATTCACCAATGTATTGTATGCCATATCCATATATCAATCTATATATAATAGAATTTTGATTAAACTTTGAATTTTGAATTTTAGAATTATTAAGCAATCTATTTATGTTATTTGTAGAGAAAAAAGCAATATGACACAAACCATTATAAATTTTCCTAATAAACTTGACCTGCTCATCTGATATAAATGGCATTGAAATCCATTTCATTTTGATATTTTTATTTTTAATTTTATTATAGTGTTGATTTCTTTTAAATCCTTTAATAATATTAGCAATACCATTTTTATAATAGCCAATTTTTAACAAGTCATTAAAAATTGGCTATTATAAAAATGCTATTGCTAATATTATTAAAGGATTTAAAAGAAATCAACACTATAATAAAATTAAAAATAAAAATATCAAAATGAAATGAATTTCAATGCCATTTATATCAGATGAGCAGGTCAAGTTTATTAGAAAAATTTATAATGTTTTGTGTCATATTGCTTTTTTCTCTACAAATAACATAAATAGATTGCTTAATAATTCTAAAATTCAAAATTCAAAGTTTAATCAAAATTCTATTATATATAGATTGATATGTGGATGTGGCGTACAATACATTGGTGAATCTAAGTGTACATTTGAGAAGAGAATAAAAGAACATATGCTTTTATATAATAGAATTCAAAAAGAGAATCAATATGGAACAGATGTAAATAAACCTTCATCATCTGTTATATTTGATCATAATAAATCTTGTCAATATGGATTTAAATTTGATTATAAAAATATGAAAATTATTCAAATTGAATGTTGTCATAATAAACATAAAATAAAAGAGGCTATGTTGATTTCAAGAAATCGTCAAATGTTAATGAATCGCCAGTCATCAAATGTTAAGATAACAGAATTGTGGGAAATCTGAATTGAACTATGGGTATTGTTAAGGGTTGTCTCATTTTCATTATTCAACATTATATAGTTGATAAAGACTACAAAGTGTATAGTCAAAAGTACTTCTAAAAGAATATAATTTATATAAATTGTACTGTATTTTGATATATATATATTGATTTGTATATTACATATATTGTGAAACGAATACAGATATCAAACTTTATTTATATATATATATATATATATATATATATATATATATATATATATATATATATATATATATATATATATATATATATATATATATATTAATAATTCAAAAAATAAGTTAGAAAAAAATAATTTGAGTAATATAATTTATAGAATTTTTTGTGGGTGTAACTTATCATATGTGGTGAGTCTAAGTGTAAAATAGAGAGGAGAATTAAAGAGCATAAATTGTTGTATAAAGAAGTTTGAAAATGTACATGTATATATTGATGGAAATAATGAATTGAAATTACATACCAAATCTGTTTTTTTACGATCATGATAAGAATTGTAATTTTAAATGTGATTTTGATATAAAAAAAATAGAAACATTAGGTCAAGAAAGAGATAATGAAAAAAATAAAATTAAGGAAGCAATTTTTATTAGTAGATATAAAAATATGATAATAAGTAGACAGTCAGCAAATGTTAAGATTAATGAATTATGGGATATTTAAATTGATATGTGTTTCTGGTTAGTAGTAGATGATTTCATTTTGAAATTTGAGTCGAGTTGATAATAATGATGAATATAATAAAAAATATTTTTCTATGATTTTTTCTTTATATTATGTTATGTCATTTACCGTTATTTGGAATATACTCAAGTTTTCTTATTATATTATTAATATTAGTGGACATTTTCGTTTGTTATATATATATATATATATATATATATATATATATATATATATATATATATATATATATATATATATATATATAATCATAATCAACCATTATCAATCCACTGCAGGATGAAGGTCTCTCCAAGTTTAATCCATCTTCTCCGATCTTTAGCTTCTCTTCTCCACAACACCCCTGCACATTTTCTTATTTCATCCATCCATCTCACATGTGGTCTCTTTCTGGATCTTTTACAATCTCTTGGAATCCAGTTTAAAATTTCAATTGTCCATCTATTATCATCTCTTCTAGCAATATGTCCAGCCCAACTCCATTTCAATCTTTTAATTTTTTCAATAAGGTCAGTAACACCTGTTTGTTGTCTTACCCATACATTGTGTTTTCGATCTCTTATTGTTACTCCCAACATACATCTTTTCATACCCCTTTGAGTGGTCTGAAGTCTCTGTATTGCTCTTCTATTAAGTGTCCAAGTCTCAGATCCATAAGTAAGAACTGGTAAAACACATTTGTTAAAAACCATCCTTTTCAAACACATAGGCATATTTCCTTTTAGTATCAAGTTATTTCTACAAAAAGCACTCCAACCAAGTTTAATTCTATGATTAATTTCCTCCATTATGTTTCCATCTGTATTAATAATCTGACCAAGGTATTTGTAACTGTTAACTTCTTCTAATTTTTCAAAATCAATCTCTATTTTCATATTTTGAGCAAATCGACTAAACATTACTTTAGTCTTTTTAACATTTATCTTTAGTCTACTTTTCTACTTTCATCTGCTAACTCCTGCAACATTTCCTGCAGCTCTGAAGCATTATTTGCAAAAACAACTACATCATCTGCGAAATCTAAATGACTTAAATACTCTCCATTTACTTTCACTCCTTTAGTTTCCCATTTTAATCCAGAAAATACTTCTTGCAGCACTGCAGTAAAGAGTTTTGGAGATATGGAATCACCTTGTCTTACACCTTTTGCAATGTTGATTTTTCCAGTATCATTATGTAATCTAATTGTTGCTGTTGCATTTTTATAAATATTCTTTAAAATATGACAATATCCTGGATCTATACCTTGATGATCCAATGCTTTAAACACTGAAGAAATGTGTATAGAATCGAATACCCTTTCATAATCTATAAATCCAAAACATAATGACAACTCATATTCGTTTGTCCTTTCTATGACTTCTCTCAATACCTGGATATGATCTATTGTACTAAAACCACTTTTAAATCCAGCTTGTTCTCTTGGTTGGTGGAAATCCAAAGTTTTCTGTAGACGAGTTGTAATTATCTTGGTAAAAATTTTATATAATACTGATAAAATGCTGATAGGTCTGTAATTTCTAATATCTTCTTTATTACCTTTTTTAAATATTAATATTATTACTGCATTCTTCCAATCTTCTGGTACATCTTTATCATTTGGACATTTGGTATATAACTTTGCTAAAATTGTTTCTATTTCTTCACCTGCTTCTTTTAATATGTCAATTATAATTCCATTATTTCCTGGAACCTTTCCTTTCTTCATACACTTAATTGCATGTCTCACTTCTTCATTTAAAATTCTGGGCAATTTGGAAGATGTAATAGATATAGGAGGTACTTGTTCTTTATTACTATATAATTCTTGATAAACATCTTCTACCAATTTCATGATGTCATCTCTCTTTTTAGTAATAATTCCATCTTTTTTTCTTATTGCAGATATAAATTTCCTACCAATACCAAAATGTTGTTTAACATTTTTGAGACTTTTATTTTTTTCTATAGCTTTCTTTGCTATTTCACAGTTATACTTTCTTATATCATTTTCAACTCTTTTCCGTACCATTTTACAAAATTCGAGATATTCAATTCTTTTTAATATATCGCTTTTGCATATCTTCATATTCCTTCGTTTCTTCATAAATTCTCTAGTCTCAGTAGAAATTTTATTAGTCAATTGCTGCTTTTTTCTACCAGCTATGTTTTTTGCAGTTTTTAAAAGTGTATCAGTTATTTTCATATTAATTTCATTCAAATCTGAATCATGTTCAAAATCTCCTAACACTTGAAACCTATTTGTAAGTTCTAATTTAAATTCATTAGAATGTTTCTGAAGATTAGGAATATCAACTGTAAATATTGTTTTTCTTAATAATTTTTGTCTCTCTAGTTTTACATTAACACGTAACTTACACCTTACTAATCGATGATCACTTCCTGTGTTAAATTTATTAAGAACATTACAATCTTGAAATATGTATTTTCTGTTAGTCAAAATATAATCCAATTCTGCTGTACCTTCATTTGCATGCTTCCATGTCCATTTCCTTTTAACATTTTTCTCAAAAAATGAATTCATAATATAAAGTTTTTCTTTTTCTGCAAACTCCACAAGTCTATGTCCTCTCTCATTTCTATTACCATAACCAAAATTACCTACAGCAATTTCATCTTTCATTTGTCTACCAATTCTAGCATTAAAATCTCCCATAACAATTTTAAAATGTTGTTTACTCTGATCAAAAGTCTTTTGTACATCCATATAAAAATCTTCTACTACTTCATCACTATGAGAACTTGTTGGGGCATAAACTTGAATTATCTGCATTTGGTATCTGCTATTAAGTTGTATAACTAATCTTGCCACTCTGTCTGATACACCATCAATCTCCACAATATTGTTCTTCCACTTTTTATTTATAATGAATCCTACTCCACTTGTATTTCCAATATGTGTGCCTTTATAATAGAGTATATGTCCACTTTTTAAATCAATTGTTTCTTCTCTTTTTCTTCTAACTTCACAAAGTCCAATAATGTCCCATTTAATATAAGACAGTTCTTCTAATTCTTGCAATCTTCATCCACTTGAAAGTGATCTGCATTTGTAAGTACCTAAATAAAAAGTCGTCAGCAAATGGCAGCCTGGGTCCGCAATCAGGGGATTCTTAGCACCCTCCGCCTTCGGCCACCAACCACTGCCTTGGTTGGTGACTTTACAGCCTCCTGGGAATAAGGGCCTGCTTTATTTTTGTCTGTCATATTTGTATATATGTATTGGAAAAATATTTATCATTTACACAAACATTCATTCTGCCTTATCTGGCACTGAGAAGAAAGACCATGGTGTTTCTTGATCTTAAACTCAGAGGTAAAAAGCCAATAAACTCACCACGCTAGATAATGCATGTTGGTGAGCAGCCCATCCATGTTTGTATACTATATGAATAATCACATAGTAATAACAGCTGCAACGACAAGAATGTATGGAGTGGCCATTAGGAATTTGCCCTGCTCACTTCCTTTAAAGCTAAACTAGTCAATATATAATCAAAACTACCCCAAATCCAAAATTCAACCAGACCAGCATAAAAATAATATTAAAACACAACCAAAGGTTTAGATATTGAAAATATGTGTCAGTCTGTTAATAGGTTAAGCAGTATTGATGTTCTTATGTCTGTATTGATTAATAAAAGTTCTTTATCAAAAAATAAAATTAAGGTAATTAAAGATTTGCTTTTGTTATTGGAAGATTTTATGTATTTTACTTATAAAGGTAATTTTTATAAGATTAAGGAAGGGTGGATAATAGGTTATATTATTTCTCTTTTAGTATGTTCAGTTTATATTAGTTATATGGAAGAGGAAATTATTGTTAAAAAGAATTGTTTATATGTAAAGTTATTTGTCAGATATGTTGATGATTGTTTATTTGTAGTTGAGAATGATAAATTGAAGGAATTTGTTAATGAGTTTAATTGTTTTGATCCTTCTATAAGATTTGTGTTAGAAGTAGAGGGTCAAATTTTGGTAAGTTAAAATTTTTAAATCTTTTGGTGATTAGAAATGTAAAAACTAATTGTTTACTATGCAGTCATTTGGTTAAAAGTAAAGAATTAAGATCTATAATTAAACCTGATAGCTATCAGTCTGTATCTCATAAAGTAGCTGCTTTAAGGAATTATTGTCATAGGAATGTTAAATTAAATAATTCTAGTTGGGTAGCTTTATTTCAGAAATATCAATTTTATAAAGATGACTTGAGGGTTGGTTACTCTGATAAATTTGTACAAAGTATTTTATTTAATAGTAATATTTGTAAGGATGTAAAGGTTAAAGAAAAATATGATTTTATTTCTTTGCCATATAAATTGTCTTCTTATAAAATTGTATGTAGAAATAGTAAATTGTTTGGAAATAAAAAAATTGCTTGGAAAATGGGTGTTACATTGAATAATTTATTAAATAATACAAAAGAAATGTTTGATAGAATGACTATTCCTGGTGTAGTATATATTTATTCCTTGTTTATTTTGTAAGAAGGTTTACATAGATCAGAGTAGTTTGAGTTTAAATGAAAGAATAAAGGTTCATAAAAGTAGAGTTAAAAATAGATATCTTAGTTCTGCTTTGTATGTCCATGAAAAAGATACAGGCCACACTATTGATTTTGATGAAGCTAAGGTTGTCTTCTTTGAGAGAAATGAAATCAAAAGAAGAATTAAAGTATTTTTATTATTGAAAATTTATTATTCTGAAGCAATTAACTTATTTAAGAGTTCTTGTAATATTAAGGGTGGATGGGAAGTGAATGGATTTGTGGGTAATTTTTAATATTATATATATTGTGTAGTTTTTGTAGTTCTTTACACTTGAGAAGTCTGCTTGTAGCAGTGAAACCTTTGGTTGTGTTTTAATATTTTTATGCTGGTCTGGTTGAATTTTGGTTTTGGGGTAGTTTTGAATATATATATATACACACACACACGCGCACACACACATATATAATGATGTGTGGTTACATGCGTTTAATGATTCTGTATATGCAATAAGCACAGCAAACATAATAAAATGTCATCTTTGAAACAGCTTATAAATAAATATAAATTAATATTAAAATTGCTAACATTTTCATTACTCTCAATTACAGAAAAGTTTATAAATGCACACATTTGTCAAAATTAATTTTCATTATCATTGTTATAGAAAAGTAAATATTCTCTAGTCATAGTATATGACAATTGTAATAAAAATAAAAAGATACCAAATATTTATTTTCAACTTTTTGTAAATAGAAAAAAATATCTGAAATAACAAGACTAGAAGAGATAAACTTTGAAATTATCCAATAAATTTGTTTTACAATGATTATTATTTGTTTAATTAAAAAGTTTAAATTTTATTTTATTTTAAATCTTAACAATGAATCAGATGGTGAAAATAAGTAATATATATATATAAGCCCTTGGTTTTCCCAAAGCTCCATTAAATTTAGACTTAGCTATGTAAGATGGTGTTTAATGAAAATTTTCCTCATATGTTGTATATTTTTTTCTAATGTACAAACTTTCTAGCCAATGCTAGGTTTGAATCCATATTCATTGGGACTGCATATGTTTTACTTAGTATGCAAACTAAACATTTTCTTATAAAAGATTTCTAAGCAAAAAATTGTTTTATTTAATATTGATTCATAGGACAATTTAATAGCTAAAGGTATAATTTATAGATTAGCAATGTTTACTCATCACTTTAATTGTTGGAGATTGGAAGGGAGGGGTCTGTGTAATTTATAAAACTACTTTAGAGAGTGAAAATAGATAATTGTGGTTTTACAATGACAGGTTAGAACTCAATAGCTCATAAATCAAATTGTAAAAAAGAAAGAAATCAAGGATTAATCAGAGTATTAAGCAATTGGTTTAATTAGAATTGTATGTATTTGATTTAGTTGTGAATTTTAATTGTAAAGTTCACCATTGAATAATCATTATCCTGTGTTATCTCATGGGGAACTCCTTTAAAGAAGAATTAATTCATTTTAATAGTTCATTCATAGCAGCCCAAAAATTTGGTCAAAATTCTGAGTTTGAAGTTGGGTTGCTATACATTTTTTTTATTATTAAGAAAAAGAAAAAAAAGGGGGGGTTTCTTTCATTTGTTCTTTGGGCAGATTTCCACAAGCAGAAAATTACTAAAGTAAATCACTAAAGTAAATCAAGTGATATCTGTGACCCAGAAATTTAAGTTTAAAAACAATAGATGGTCATCCATTGGAATACAGACATGAATTTGGCAGGTGGTAATTCAGTAGGGCATAAGTTTAAAATAACCAAAAAAGAAAAAAACAATAGAAAATTAATGAAGGATAACATAGACAAATGGTGGAAGGTCAACCATTAATGGGAGGGGATGAAGGAACCCAGACAATATAAGAGCTTGATTTGTCTTTAGAAGGGGGTGTTTGGTTAGTTGGGTGGCTTTCTCTCTCTTGGCAGGTTCTCTCATTATTGGTTATAGAGAAGTCTTGTTGTAGAGTTAAAGGAAATTTTTTTAAAAAAAGAAAGAAAAAGAGAGAAAATAAATTGTTTGTTGTTAGTTATTCTGTCTCCTGAATGATAAACTTAGCCAAATTTAATAATACTCATATAAAAATGACTCGAGTAAGTTTATATTAGGTGCACATCCCATTCTTTTCTGAAATTAATCATCTTCATTATTTGTATTATATCTAAATATATCTAATTTATCATGAATTGGCAAATGGTAAAATTTAAACTACAGAAAAAAAATTGATTTTCATTTCGCATATGAAGCATCAAATCGGAATTCTAAGTGAACTGAAAAGAACATCAAGAAGTGGACTTATATATTCAAAAATTAAAAGCAAGCTGTGTTCAGCTGTCAAGTGTAGTTAATCCCCAGAAACCAAAATAAGAAAATCTTATCATCAGCATGAAAAATTTGTACATTTTTGGCATAGCAATTGAACTTGTATCACAGTGACTCTTTCACATAAAGCCATGTGTGCACATGAACAAACAAAAGAAGGAAAAAGGGGGAAATGGAAATAGGAAGAACAGTCCATGAGGACGATTTAAGTATACTTTTATTATTTTTTATTCATTTCAAACATTTAATCTAAAAAAAATAATTTTTTATCATATATATCTGTTTAAAGTTAATCCATATTAAATTTATTATTTTTTTTTTCAGGGTAGATAAGTTAATATCAAATCATTTTGTATGTGTCTGTTTTAAATGCTTTTACATTTTTTTATTATGAAGAGAGTGAGAGATATTATTAGGTAAAATGTTTTTAGATTGGATCGGGTATTATTGTCAAGTGCTTAAACTTATTGATATGTTTTACGAAAGTCATGTGAATGTTGGGCTAAAACATCATCATTATCCTATAAAAGTGCAGAGAGATAGTTTTAAAAATTTAATACACATTTCTTATTACTATTATCATAAAGTTAAAGTTAGATATAAGCTAATTAAGGCTTGGAAAAAATGTTGGCTCATGTTCTAGTGTACTATTTCACAAGAGGGATGTAGATGTGAAAGTTTTACTCGTACAAATTGATGTTAGACCTGTGTATAGGAGGATGAACAAAGAGACCCCACCAAGCTAGTGGAATCATAGTTTAGCTCACTCACTAAGATATTTATTCCATATTTATAAAGTATTTAAATACAGTGATAGAGTTTTTCCATTTGGTTATTTTCTATACTGTAAGATGTTTTCTTTATTGATGGCCAGAGGTTAATAGGTAAACTCAAGTCTCTCTGTATGACTAGCGATAAAATCCTAGCATACCTCAACCTTAATGAAAAGATTTTTTCTTGTTTGTGTCACTACATACCTCATATTAATGTTGATATTTCTTACAGGTATATGAATTACAGCTATTACTATGCATTACTAATAAATGTTGGTTACAGGGTCATGAATTCAATTTTATGTCAGGATGAGTGCAGATCATGTGTGTGCAATGGCTATACTTGAACATTGTTTTGTTGATATATTTTAATTGATCAATAAGAGCCAAGAATAGTAACATAATTAATGTTAAACTTAAGGGTTAAAAAAGACCTAAGAATTCCGTAAGCAATGCGTATGTAAAATTATCTAAAAAATATATCCACAACCAGCTGATAACTTCACTGGAATGGTAAGATTACTGAAACATTATTATTGTCACAGGAACACAAATATAGAGTATATGCACGTGTGATAATGATTAAGTTAGATACTGATTTGTTGACATTTGAAAATTAACTAAAATTAACTTAATAGCAAGAAGTCCACCATACATAAAATATCTCCATTGTAAATCATAAAGTGAAAACATATTAGAATAAAATAATTAATAGAAAGTATATTAAATTTTATTATTGGAAGAGTTATCCTTAGAAATAAATCGGTAATTGAAAGCATTACACACTGGGGGGGGGGGATTTACTACTATGTCTTAGGTAAAAATAAGTATAACTAATATCTTTATATGTCTGTTAATAGTATTACCCCATGGCAATCGTGATTCCCTAATAAGTAAGACTTAATAGTTATATTTAAAACTTCTTAAAATTATCTGTTGATTTAGGGATTTTTTTATCTCATATGGTTGTAGAACAGGAAAAAGCATATATACCATAGTAATGTACATATTATTTTATTGAGTCATAATTTGTTTATAAAATTTGTTATTTTTTTAAATAAAATTTTGCATACATCTCAATGTTTTTCAGGTTATTACAATCTAAAAATCTCAAATCCAAATATACATCAATACATCATTTTGGTAAATATCTGGTAAAATTTATTTAAATGGTTAATTTTCTGAGCTTATGTAACACGACCATGCTCAAAATTACCAATACTCTGGAAATAATTCTGTATAGTTGAAATATAAATTATGAATAGGGATGGTTATTGAGTGATAGTGGATGCAGTCGGTAGGCATAAAATCCTTTCTCCATCCGTTGTATTCAAACACCTCTCTAGATGCACTTCCTTATGATTTTACTTTAATTATGAAAGTGTTTATATGTTATTTCTAATAGGTTTAATGTAAGCTTAATTATTCGAGCTTTTAACATAAGTGGACATTGGCTACATTAAAGTCAGCCAAGATCAATCTTGGAGGTGATCATGAGAGGGGTGTTCATCACAAATAATTTGAGCAACTTGTTTGACTTCCATACATTATTGTTCTAAAACCCTGAGAAGAGATTATAATAAGTGATAAATGAGCTAGTACGATGGAAAATTTAATAGTTAAAGAGATAGCAGTGCAATAGACCTTTGAATGTGAGGGTGATGGAAATATAGATCAGGAGGGTGGAGATGGACATAGAACTATTTATAATCTGAAACAAAAAATTTAATTGTGACTTTAATGATAGTGAATGGGTAGTGTGCTGAGAATATAAATTGTAATGGGAGTTGAGCTTAAAGTTTCTTCTCTTCAATAACCACAAGTTTCCAAGAGTATTAGTATTATTATTTTTAATGCATTCTCAGTGTTCTCTTAATCTACTGATTATTTATTAACCCATTCATTAGATATTATTATTGAAATTTGTTAATAAGATTATTGAAATAAGATTTAGCCTCAATATTTTCATTGAAGTCACAATTTGGCACCCTGGCAAACATGCTTATGGATGTTCTATCCATCATCATTGATTTCAATAGACTTTAGAAATAATGTTAGCTGGGAATGGAGAAACATCCATGAAACTATCAAACCAAAAAGGTTATAAATGGAGCACCAACTAGGGCTAGAAATATGCCAGATACATGAGAAGTCTGAATTCACTCAAGTTCTATTTTGTAACAGATATTGTATTGGTTACAAATTATAGCAGCTATCATACTCATATTATTATGAAAACATTACAATTAGATTAAAACATTACAATCGGCATGCAACATGCCTGCAGGTTATCTAAGAGCTGGAATAAAAAGTTACAATTGGTGCCACAACGAAAGGGCCTGGTGGTGATCTGTGGATGATGAAGCTATAAAGAGTAAGACTGAAATAGTTTAATGTTTTATAGATTTATTTATAAAAGATTACAATATATATTAAGAAAGTATGTAAAGCTATCACATAAGTATATATACATTAGTCTACACATTAGTTTTACATAGTTGTTTTAATACAATTAAAACAATTAAATTAATTATTTTTCATTCATTTATATCAAATTATTGTTTAAACCAGGGGTGGGCAATTGTTTTGGCTTGGGGACAACAGATGTTAGCAGAGGGTTGCGTTGGGGGCCACTTTGTGGAAGTGATTAAGAGAGGGCCACAGCTTTTTCATGACACAATAAACACATTACCAAAAAAATATTTGTTTATCCATTTATCATTAAACATACAACATTCATCGCCAATTTTATATTTTTTCAGAGGGTTCATGGTTTCACTAAAGTTGAAAATGTATATATTTGCTAATGCAAAGACAAAATTGAAATTAATCAGATCAACTGGAAAAACACTGCACATTGTATGTATACTGTGCATGGGTATTGACATGGCCATCCTAGTGGAAAATATGAGATGAATCTACAGTCATGCATGGGACAAACATCTCAGTTCAAGGAGGATTTCTCTGATTGTCTTGGTGAGCCACATGTAGCCAGCAAGCTGCTATTTGCCCATCCCTGGTTTAAACTAATAAAATTCATTAATCAAGACATTGACATAGAGATAGCTTTAATGTCAAGTCACAGTTTAACAACTAATTCATAGGAAATAAAATTAAATTTACTTATTGATTATTAATATAATTAATAATTATTGAATGTAAAAATCGTGAACATCAAAAGATATATGCAGTACATGCTACTGAAAGTTGATTCTACTATATATACTGAATCAGATAATTTATTAAAAACATCTATCTTTTACCGATATACTAGCCACTATGCATGATAATTTTACTGTGTTCAAATATAGAATACTTTTAAAAGATAGATTAATAATTTGAAAGATTTATTTATTGATAGATTTTTATTAAAAAGAAATTAATTTCACTTAAATAAAAGAATAAATAAATTACTCTTTAGTAATATTGTTCATATTTTCAAAATGAAATTATATATATATATATACACACATTCATTCATTCTGCCTTATCAGGCACTGAGAAAAAAGACGATGGTGTTTCTTGATCTTAAACTCAGAGATAAAAAACCAATAAACTCACCATGCTAGCTAATGCGTGTTGGTGAGCAGCCCCTCCATGTTCGTATACTATATGAATAATCACATAGTAATAACAGCTGCAAAGACAAGAACATATGGAGTGGACATTAGGAATTTGCCCTGCTCGGTTGCTTTAAGGTTTCCAAGAGGAATCAAAGGGACTCCTTTCAGTTAATAGCAAACTTCTTTGTTGATATTTCTAATTTTCAGAAACATTCTAATGAATTTAAATTAGAACTTACAAATAGGTTTCAAGAGTTAGGAGATTTTGAACATGATTCAGATTTGAATGAAATTAATATGAAAATAACTGATACACTTTTAAAAACTGCAACAAAGATAGCTGGTAGAAAAAAGCAGCAATTGACTAATAAAACTTCTACTGAGACTAGAGAATTTATGAAGAAACGAAGGAATATGAAGATATGCAAAAGCGATATATTAAAAAGAATTGAATATCTCAAATTTTGTAAAATGGTACGGAAAAGAATTGAAAATGATATAAGAAAGTATAACTGTGAAATAGCAAAGAAAGCTGTAGAAGATAATAAAAGTCTCAAGAATGTTAAAAAACATTTTGGTATTGGTAGGAAATTTATATCTGCAATAAGAAAAAAGATGGCATTATTACTAAAAAAAGAGATGACATCATGAAATTGGTAGAAGATTTTTATCAAGAATTATATAGTAATAAAGAACAAGTACTTCCTATATCTATTACATCTTCCGAATTGCCCAGAATTTTAAATGAAGAAGTGAGACATGCAATTAAATGTATGAAGAAAGGAAAGACTCCAGGAAATAATGGAATTATAATTGATATATTAAAAAAAGCAGGTGAAGAAATAGAAACAATTTTAGCAAAGCTATATACCAAATGTCTAAATGATAAAGATGTACCAAAAGATTGGAAGAATGCAGTAATAATATTAATATTTAAAAAAGGTGATAAAGAAGATATTAGAAATTACAGACCTATCAGCCTTTTATCAGTTTTATATAAAATTTTTACCAAGATAATTACAACTCGTCAACAGAGATCTTTGGATTTCCACCAACCAAAAGAACAAGCTGGATTTAAAAGTGGTTTTAGTATACTAGATCATATTCAGGTATTGAGAGAAGTCATAGAAAGGACAAATGAATATGAGTTGTCATTATGTTTTGGATTTGTAGATTATGAAAAGGCATTCGATTCTATCCACATTTCTTCAGTGATTAAAGCATTGTATCATCAAGGTGTAGATACTGTTTATTGTCATATTTTAAAGAATATTTATAAAAATGCAACAGCAACAATTAGTTTACATAGTGATACTGGAAAAATCAACATTGAGAAAGGTGTAAGACAAGGTGACTCCATATCACCAAAACTTTTTACAGCAGTGCTGCAAGAAGTATTTTGTGGATTAAAATGGGAAACTAAAGGAATGAAAGTAAATGGAGAGTATTTAAGTCATTTAGATTTTGCAGATGATGTAGTTGTTTTTGCAAATAATGCTTCAGAGCTGCAGGAATTGTTGCAGGAGTTAGCAGATGAAAGTAGAAAAGTAGGAGTAAAGATAAATGTTAAAAGGACTAGAGTAATGTTTAATCGATTTGCTCAAAATATGAAAATAAAGATAGAATATGAAGAAGTTAACAGTTACAAATACCTTGGTCAGATTATTAATACAGATAGAAACATAATGGAAGAAATTAATCATACAATTAAACTTGGAGTGCTTTTGGTAGAAATAATTTGATACTAAAAGGAAATATGTCTATGTGTTTGAAAAGAATGGTTTTTAACAAATGTGTTTTACCAGTTCTTACTTATGGATCTGAGACTTGGACACTTAATAGAAGAGCAATACAGAGACTTCAGACCACTCAAAGGAGTATGGAGAGATGTATGTTGGGAGTAACAAGAAGAGATCGAAAACACAATGTATGGGTAACACAACAAACAGGTGTTACTGACCTTATTGAAAAAATTAAAAAATTGAAATGGAGTTGGGCTGGACATATTGCTAGAAGAAATGATAATAGATGGACAATTGAAATTTTAAACTGGATTCCAAGCGATTTTAAAAGACCCAGAAAGAGACCACATGTGAGATGGATGGATGAAATAAGAAAATGTGCAGGGGTGTTGTGGAAAAGTGAAGCTAAAGATCGGAGAAGATGGATTAAACTTGGAGAGACCTTCATCCTGCAGTGAATTGATAATGATTGATGATATATATATATATATATATATTCTAACCTCCCCCCGTGCATTCTCACCCCAAAATATATTGTTTATTATGAATATTATGGGTTCTAGCTCAGTTAACAAATAAATAAATGAAATATTCAGCATTAATTAAAATGATTACTAGCTCTAATTTTAAAATACAAATACGGTTCAATTTTAAAATGAATTAACAAATATTTACTATTTTCATGAGACATGGAGTGACAACAATACAGGGAACGAGATAGACTACATTGAGCCATTATCCCCACGATACTACCTCAATGGCATAAGAACACTATCCCCCCTTTTTACTATACCAAATGACTAACTCATAGTATTCTTACGACTTTCTGAGCTCTATTCACTACGATTAAAATAATAATCATATCTTAATCTTCTTTATAACAAGAATCTAGCTCAATTAAATATAATGAAGTAAAATAAAATAAAATGTCAGGTTCATAAATTGTATTCTAACTGATTTAAAATTACGGTAGTAAAATATGAAAAGGGAATTTTATGTCATAATCTACTACACAGCAACTAATAATAATAAAAATAATACTAACAATAATAATATAATATAATCTTATTTCTTCCTAAATGAAATAAATAAATACGTACGTGGTAGTATTTTAATAATCTGACAACAGAATACGTGTGGCAACATTAGCATATAATTTAATGTAATATTGTGGCAACCGACATATGACCAATAAATAATATAAAATTATGATCTTTTAATTTTAACATACCAATAAATTCTCAAAATTCTTATAATACTTTTATGTTTACCTTTTGTGCAAAATTTATATGACTGTTTCAATTATAAATGTATCGTGATTTCATGCATCCATGTGGACAAATAACAATTCGGACACAAAACTTTAAAACAAATTTAAAAACAAAGTTTATTAACAACATAAATAAATTAACAATATTTTTACACTATATACATTGGATATCCCTTACTTTCATATCTCAACTTAGTTTATTAGTTTATAAAATGAAATCAAAATATTATTTACTTTTCCTAGTTAAATCTTATTTTTTTAACACTTAAGAAGATACAGCATTATTACTTGATTTATTATTATGGTTAGCTTATTACAAAATGCATGTCTTAGATGATTATCACAAACACTTTTCATCCCTAATATTATTAAAATTATATTTTTTACAAAATTTTACATTCGTAGTAAAATTCTACAAAATAACAAATTTTAGTTTTATATTGGTTGTATGGAATCTTACAAAGTCAAAACATTGTTCTACATTCGGTATTAGGTTTTTATTGTTCATTATCCGATGTTTATTAATCCTAATATTCTCATTCAAGCCTTACTTCGGATGATATAATTATAACTATTAATATACCATACACAAGTATATGTCTATTATACCTTATTGAACTATTTTCTTAATAAATATGCAATACTTATTTTCTAAATATTATTAAAAACATTCAATTTTTATTATCACTTTAAAAAATACTTGGTTTAGATTTCTTTTCAAAATCTTATATTCATTTCTGAATTAATTTTACAATGTATTATATGATTCTTTCTCTCTTTATGATATTTTGGACTTTCAATTTTAAAATTACACAATTCTATACATATTCAAGCAAATAAACTATTCTTACATAAAACGATAACATATCTTCAGTTCTATTTTATTCATTATTTTTTTGAAAATATCTTTCTGACCGATGCAGATTCATGAAATAAGGATAGCGAAGATAGATGCAAAGGATCAAAATACAACTAGAATATTACTCATCATATACCTTGACAATCATGGCACAGTGAATTAAAAGACACTATAGAGGAGTGACCTTTACCTGTCTACCAACCTCTATCATAGGAACGATGCTAAAGCTATTTCTTCAGCTTTATTATAACATCCAAAGTTTAAAGATATGCAAAAACACTGTCCAAACTATATGTGTCTCAGTCATAGGGCTTAGTTAACTATACTGAAATCACACAAAACTAAATATGATCCAAATCCTTTATTTTTCCTATTTCTTAAAAAAAAACATCATCTTGGTTTCCTCTCCACTAGTACTTCCAAGTCACTATCCGATCTTATTTCTCAAGATTTTTTCTATACTGTACATCGACAAATACATATCTGCATTACTAACAATAATAAAATTCATTTATTTTAAAACTATTCCACTGTTCTATAAGAAAATCTTTTTACTACTTTCCTCCGTATATTTAATCATATACAAACTATTTAAATATCTGAATACTTTATCACATGAAAGTTCAAAAGAATCACACAATTGTTATGTTAAATTATATGATTAATATACTTTAAAAAATTGTCGTATGCATAATCCGAATTACTCCTATCTCATAATATGTTAAAAAATGTTGTATAAAATGTGTACATATAATTTAAACTTTCACACTTCATTCTTAGGTCAATAGATGATCTAAAAAAAATACATTATGCATTATAAATAACTATTAAAATTACCAAACCACCTTTATCTCCTCGATCGCGTTCCGTAGGCTTCACCATCCATTTGATCCTTGTAGACATAAGATTCACATCCATACACTTTCTTTTAAACACTATTTCTATAATTTTATCAAGCTATTATATTTAAATTTTTAATATTACTAAATTTATGTTTTATGTTTTCCCTAATCTCACATAACATTTTATATTTTAAAATAAATTAGTAAAAAATATTCAAACTATATTTACTGTACTCCTTCATCAAATTTTCCTGAAAACCGTTCATACTAAAGCCAAAAAAAAATTGTTTATCATTACTTTTCCATTCACTTAATGTTCCTCTCCCTGCTTGTTCAATTTTAAGGTAAAACAAATATTACTTCGTTCAATAAATATTCATGAATGATAATCCTTGGTTTTTTTTTATAATATTTAATACAATTATTAATTATGATATCAATTAATCCCGTAAAGAAAACGTCTACATATTCTCTTCTAATATTTTTCTGCTAATATTTTCCCCCACGCGACTTTTACGATGCATCTTCTCAGTACTTTGATTTAAATATTCAATAAAACTTTTCTGTTTCCATGGATTCATTTCATTAAGTAAATTAGATTTATCTTTTCCAAATCTCTATCTTTATTAAGCGCTTTTATAATGAACACTTCATAATATTTTTAATTCTTCTTAGATAAAGTTTTTTCTTTTCCTTTTTTTTTTTTTTAAAAAAAATAATGACTCTTTCATATCATTATTCGGTAATTTTTCCTTTCTTTTAAAGTTCTGGTAACTATATACTTTGTAATGTTTCCTTTAAAAAGACAAACATTCTTTCTCCATTATAACTTTTACATAATTTTTTCTTTATGATATACGCATCTTAATTTTTCCATAGAGAAGAATAAAAAAAACTTCAGAGTAGCCTTATAAATTTGTGCGTCATAAATTTTTTCTGACGGCAAGTAACTTCTCTTTTAAGTTTTCCGTATAACGTCCAAATTATATTCCTCTGAGTTACAATAATAAGTTTCTGGTTGAGCATAAATAAAGCTGTATCAAGGCACTTTACAAATATTTTTACTTTCTCATAACTTCTATATACTGTTTTCTGTAGTATTTCCATTTTTACTGCAAGGTTTTGGCTAAACTTGAATAAAATATCCTGGTAAGAAAACTTTTAAAACTAGCCCTCCATTTAAAGGCAGTTCAAAATATTATATGTTAAAACAAAACTTTTAAAATAAAAACAAAATTTTTAAAAATTATAACACTTTTCTAGCTTACGATCTTATACAGCTAAAATATGTTACTCCTTCCTTTACTTACACATTACTTTCTCCCGCTCCATCTAATTCTTATATTTCATCTGCTAAGATACCTCCGTTGATTGGTTAATTACTTTTTAGCACGAACAAATTTACACTTTTTTAGTTTTATAACAGACTAGACTTTTTTAAAATAAAGAATTTATGACGTCATGTTTTAAAATATTACTTAGAATAGTATTTTTAAACTCAATTATAGTTTTATCAAAGTCATTTATTTTTTTAAAACAATTATTAAAATAATATTTAATATCTATTTTAATATTAATATTTAATTTATCTTGTTTTTTATTTAAATAAAATATTTAATTTTTTTATTAACTATATTCAACTTTTAAACACTACTTAAATATTACATCATTTAAACATTTATAATAACTATTTAATCTTTCAACATTCATTTCAACGATAGATAGCAATTACATTTAGTTCCATAATCCACAAACTTTATTATTATATTCTAACAAGCGTGTGTGTGAAGGTATATAATATACAGTCACATGATTACTAACTTTTTCAGATGATTTGATTTTTAATTTATGTCTCGGTTTAAATTACCAAAACTGATATATTTTATAAAAATTTGGAAAATAATTTAAAAATGTAGAACTAAATATAATTCTCACCATCCCAAAGTTTATTTTAAAATATATTAGATTAAATTTGACTATTAAATATAATTATAATATTACATATAGTTTTTATTTAATTTATTAGTTTTAAAACATTACAAGTGAATTGTTTAATATACTTTTAACTATTTATAGCTGTATTCTTTTATATGGCCAGCTTTTACAACCATAAGCAAGGATATAATTAAGCTTTATTTAACTGTTTCTTTAAAATAATCCATTACACTTTTACATACCAGGTAATTTTCAGCCTTAAATTGTACTATAAGATCTAATCGATCATACAATTATCAATATATTACACAAACGTATCTTAAAATTTAAAATTTTTTAGTAATTGACCATTCTACCTTATTATGACCTATAGATAAGGGCACATAACTTCCCCCTTCTAATAAAAAATTTTAAATTAAACATCTAGTTTAATACCTACTTTATTCATTAATACTCCTCATTTTTTTATCTGCTACAACCAAATTCCATCTTATACTACTCAATACAACAGAATACACCGTTTGCTATACAAATTTATATAATATCTGGACACTAAACCCAGACTTTGAACTATTAATACTTATAAAAAATTTTCTACACTTCTGATGGGTATGGGATTAAACTTCTAGCGTTGTTTGTCCCTTTTTCACCATCTGGTGTAGTTAATACAAAAGCATTCTCTCCCACTTTTCTAAAAATCTTGTACGACCTTCATATAATTCTAGAAATTTTCTAAATTGATTTCTTTGTAGGTTGCTAACATTTAAAATTTTACATTTGTTTTGTAAAAAATAAGGTTATAATATATTATTAAATACACATCTTATTTAGGACTTATTTGTCTTAATTATTAGGTATTTTCTTTTCTAAATCTAAACTTTAATTCTCTCTCGCCTTTCTTAAGTCTCACCTTAGCTTTTCCTATCTTCTTTCCTTTATTAAAATTATTCTTAAGAAGATCTGTTATAAATTTTTCGTGCTTTAGACATTTAAGTCTTACTTTTGACTTACTTAAATCTCTATTCCTATTAAATTTTTCTCTTATAAATTCACCATTAGGTATCAAGTTCCTAATTCCTTTAAACAATATTTCTTTAGAAATATCAAATTGTAAATGAATATTTCTATCATTAAAACCACATTTAGATATCACCTGTTGCATTTTATTTTTACACTTATTACTACTTTTATTGATAATTTTTGGTAACTCATGTTCCAACAACTTTAAATACTTTTGCTCTGAAGAGTTTGATTTTATCTTTGTAAATTTACTAAATCTTTTATCATCAATATAATATTTTTTAAAACTATTAATTTGATCTATAGTTCTTTCACCAACTAATCTTTCATAGGATTTACTCACCCCTATCCTTTCATTAGTCAATTTAAAATACTCTTTGGGATTTTTCAGTATTCTTTTATATAATTCATTACTACTATTAATTATTTCAATAGATTTTTTATGAATCTCCTTTTCTTCATAAAGCATTTCATTATTTATACTGGTTTTTCCAACAAATAACTTAGTTTCTTTATTAGCGAATTTAATATAAGACTCATCTTTTCTTAACTCATTATCTGCCATCTTACCCACTGATACATCATTATATCTATCTTTATCTCCTAATTTAATAAAATCTATGTTTTCTGGTGTCCAATTAGTACATAAGTTAATATCTTTATTAACTATCTTAATGAATTGTGGATTTTCTTCATCTACAGTCTCTACAATTTCTTTGTCATCTACCACATTTTCACTAATTAAATTAATAGATTCTTGATTCTTTTCCAAATCTGTATTAATTATTTCAACATATTGACTACTTATTTTAGTCTGAATTACCTCTTCCTTAATAACTCTAATTTCTTCATTAATATGATTTATATTACTCTTTACTTCATAGATTTCACTTTTTACACTTAAATTATAACTCTCTATTTTCTGATCTAACTTACTATTATTTAGTTGACATCGGACAATAGATTCTTCTATTTGCTTGTTTATACCTTTTATAGCAATTTCAGAAAATTCTGTAAACTTAGTCTTGAGCAATTCCTGATTATTACAATCTATTTGTTCTATTTCCTCCCTTAAAGAACTAATAACTTTTTCACTATTGTCCAATCTTGATTCCAAGCCATTAAATTTATTATGTGCTTCCTCCTTAAAGTCTTCCATAGTCTTACAAGTATCATTGAGTTTTTTATTCATACTGTCTATACACTCTTTGATTTCATTACTATTTTTACTCATAATTTCATTGATCTCTTCTCTATTTTTTCTATTATTTTTATTGAGAGATTCAAATTTTATATTGATCTCTTCTCTATTTTTTCTATTATCTTCTTGAATCTCTTGTCTATTTCTACTTATATTCTCATTAATCTCTTCTTTATTTCTACTTATATTCTCATTAATCTCTTTTCTATTTCTACTTATATTCTCATTAATCTCTTCTCTATTTCTACTTATATTCTCATTCTCTTCTCTATTTCTACTTATATTCTCATTAATCTCTTTCATCATCAGTGCTATTTGAGACAATGAGAAGCTATCTACATCTCTATTATGTGTGACTACTTCTTCTTCCTCTATTTTTAATTCCCTAATCTTTTCTTCTCCTTTTATTTCGTCATCTATAATTTGTACAATATCTGTAATTGTTTCTATATTAATTGTCTCTTCCGCTTCCCTTTCCTCCTCACAACTACTATCCACAATAAATTCAGATATTTCCTCTACTGAACTGTTATCTTGATTATCCATTTTTTTCTTTATAATACTTTTTCCTCAAAATTTAATATCCCAATAATATATTACTATTAACTTCTCATAAAATAGTTTCTTACCAGTTCTTTTATCTCATCCAACCATCACCCACAATAACTATAGACAATACCTTCTATACACCTTATACTATCTAACTAATTATAATAACAATAACAATTAAAATTATATGTGTCACAACATCATTTCCCACATGCATGATTCACAAATATTTTGCACAAATTAAAACACTTTCAAATATATTTTTCAATAATACTTCAATAATTGACATGGTCATATTAAATACCAATAATCGTTAGCCACATATGCATATTTTAAATTTTGTTTGTCAATTGACCCACAATAGTATAGTACGATTTTTTAAACAATCAGATTATCTACCACATAAAATTGAAATTATTTTAATAACAAATACTTAGTTTACTTTAATAACTAAATCCTAATAATTATTTCTATAATCAAATATGAAATTATCTACTTCTGTAAAATATGTCTATTGACAATCTCCCGATTTACATGAACAAATTCAAATACTAAACTATATGTAACTCCACTACACATCGTGCAGTCTCATTGGAAGAGCACAATTTAACCTTCTGTTAGTTGAATCCAACCTATCGATTGTAGTTCCAACTACACATCGTGCAACACGTTGGGCGATCACAATCTAACCTCCCCCCGCGCGTTCTCACCCCAAAATATACTGTTTAATACGAATATTACGGGTTCTAGCTCAGTTAACAAATAAATAAATGAAATATTCAGCATTAATTAAAATGATTACTAGCTCTAATTTTAAAATACAAATACGGTTCAATTTTAAAATGAATTAACAAATATTTACTATTTTCATGAGACATGGAGTGACAATACAGGGAACGAGATAGACTACATTGAGCCATTATCCCCACGATACTACCTCAATGGCATAAGAACACTATCCCCCCTTTTTACTATACCAAATAACTAACTCATAGTATTCTTACGACTTTCTGAGCTCTATTCACTACGATTAAAATAATAATCATATCTTAATCTTCTTTATAACAAGAATCTAGCTCAATTAAATAAAATGAAGTAAAATAAAATAAAATCTCAGGTTCATAAATTGTATTCTAACTGATTTAAAATTACGGTAGTAAAATATGAAAAGGGAATTTTATGTCATAATCTACTACACAGCAACTAATAATAATAAAAATAATACTAACAATAATAATATAATATAATCTTATTTCTTCCTACATGAAATAAATAAATACGTGGTAGTATTTTAATAATCTGACAACAGAATACATGTGGCAACATTAGCATATAATTTAATGTAATATTGTGGCAACCGACTTATGACCAATAAATAATATAAAATTATGATCTTTTAATTTTAACATACCAATAAATTCTCAAAATTCTTATAATACTTTTATGTTTACCTTTTGTGCAAAATTTATATGTCTGTTTCAATTATAAATGTATCGTGATTTCATGCATCCATGTGGAGAAATAACAATTCGGACACAAAACTTTAAAACAAATTTAAAAACAAAGTTTATTAACAACATAAATAAATTAACAATATTTTTACACTATATACATTGGATATCCCTTACTTTCATATCTCAACTTAGTTTATTAGTTTATAAAATGAAATCAAAATATTATTTACTTTTCCTAGTTAAATCTTATTTTTTTAACACTTAAGAAGATACAGCATTATTACTTGATTTATTATTATGGTTAGCTTATTACAAAATGCATGTCTTAGATGATTATCACAAACACTTTTCATCCCTAATATTATTAAAATTATATTTTTTACAAAATTTACATTCGTAGTAAAATTCTACAAAATAACAAATTTTAGTTTTATATTGGTTGTATGGAATCTTACAAAGTCAAAACATTGTTCTACACTCGGTATTAGGTTTTTATTGTTCATTATCCGATGTTTATTAATCCTAATATTCTCATTCAAGCCTTACTTCGGATGATATAATTATAACTATTAATATACCATACACAAGTATATGTCTATTATACCTTATTGAACTATTTTCTTAATAAATATGCAATACTTATTTTCTAAATATTATTAAAAACATTCAATTTTTATTATCACTTTAAAAAATACTTGGTTTAGATTTCTTTTCAAAATCTTATATTCATTTCTGAATTAATTTTACAATGTATTATATGATTCTTTCTCTCTTTATGATATTTTAGACTTTCAATTTTAAAATTACACAATTCTATACATTCAAGCAAATAAACTATTCTTACATAAAACGATAACATATCTTCAGTTCTATTTTATTCATTATTTCTTTGAAAGTATCTTTCTGACCGATGCAGATTCACGAAATAAGGATAGAAGATAGATACATAGGATCAAAATACAACTAGAATATTACTCGTCATATACCTTGACAATCATGGCACAGTGAATTAAAAGACACTATAGAGGAGTGACCTTTACCTGTCTACCAACCTCTATCATAGGAACGATGCTAAAGCTATTTCTTCAGCTTTATTATAACATCCAAAGTTTAAAGATATGCAAAAACACTGTCCAAACTATATGTGTCTCAGTCATAGGGCTTAGTTAATTATACTGAAATCACACAAAACTAAATATGATCCAAATACTTTATTTTTCCTATTTCTAAAAAAAAACATCATCTTGGTTTCTTCTTCACTAGTACTTCCAAGTCACTATCCGATCTTATTTCTCAAGATTTTTTCTATACTGTACATCGACAAATACATATCTGCATTACTAACAATAATAAAATTCATTTATTTTAAAACTATTCCACTGTTCTATAAGAAAATCTTTTTACTACTTTCCTCCGTATATTTAATCATATACAAACTATTTAAATATCTGAATACTTTATCACATGAAAGTTCAAAAGAATCACACAATTGTTATGTTAAATTATATGATTAATATACTTTAAAAAATTGTCGTATGCATAATCCGAATTACTCCTATCTCATAATATGTTAAAAAATGTTGTATAAAATGTGCACATATAATTTAAACTTTCACACTTCATTCTTAGGTCAATAGATGATCTAAAAAAAATACATTATGCATTATAAATAACTATTAAAATTACCAAATGACCTTTATCTCCTCGATCGCGTTCCGTAGGCTTCACCATCCATTTGATCCTTGTAGATATAAGATTCACATCCATACACTTTATTTTAAACACTATTTCTATAATTTTATCAAGCTATTATATTTAAATTTTTAATATTACTAAATTTATGTTTTATGTTTTCCCTAATCTCACATAACATTTTATATTTTAAAATAAATTAGTAAAAAATATTCAAACTATATTTACTGTACTCCTTCATCAAATTTTCCTGAAAACCGTTCATACTAAAGCCAAAAAAAAAATTGTTTATCATTTCTTTTCCATTCACTTAATGTTCCTCTCCCTGCTTGTTCAATTTTAAGGTAAAACAAATATTACTTCGTTCAATAAATATTCATGAATGATAATCCTTGGTTTTTTTTTATAATATTTAATACAATTATTAATTATGATATCAATTAATCCCGTAAAGAAAACGTCTACATACTCTTCTCATATTTTTCTGCTAATATTTTCCCCCGCGCGACTATTACGATACATCTTCTCAGTACTTTGATTTAAATATTCAATAAAACTTTTCTGTTTCCATGGATTCATTTCATTAAGTAAATTAGATTTATCTTTTCCAAATCTCTATCTTTATTAAGCGCTTTTATAATGAACACTTCATAATATTTTTAATTCTTCTTAGATAAAGTTTTTCCTTTTCCTTTTTTTTTTTTAAAAAAAATAATGACTCTTTCATATCATTATTCGGTAATTTTTCCTTTCTTTTAAAGTTCTGGTAACTATATACTTTGTAATGTTTCCTTTAAAAAGACAAACATTCTTTCTCCATTATAACTTTTACATAATTTTTTCTTTATGATATACGCATCTTAATTTTTCCATAGAGAAGAATAAAAAAAACTTCAGAGTAGCCTTATAAATTTGTGCGTCATAAATTTTTTCTGACGGCAAGTAACTTCTCTTTTAAGTTTTCCGTATAACGTCCAAATTATATTCCTCTGAGTTACAATTATAAGTTTCTGGTTGAGCATAAATAAAGCTGTATCAAGGCACTTTACAAATATTTTTACTTTATCATAACTTCTATATACTGTTTTCTGTAGTATTTCCATTTTTACTGCAAGGTTTTGGCTAAACTTGAATAAAATATCCTGGTAAGAAAACTTTTAAAACTAGCCCTCCATTTAAAGGCAGTTCAAAATATTATATGTTAAAACAAAACTTTTAAAATAAAAACAAAATTTTTCAAAATTATAACACTTTTCTAGCTTACGATCTTATACAGCTAAAATATGTTACTTCTTCCTTTACTTACACATTACTTTCTCCCGCTCCATCTAATTCTTATATTTCATCTGCTAAGATACCTCCGTTGATTGGTTAATTACTTTTTAGCACGAACAAATTTACACTTTTTTAGTTTTATAACAGACTAGACTTTTTTAAAATAAAGAATTTATGACGTCATGTTTTAAAATATTACTTAGAATAGTATTTTTAAACTCAATTATAGTTTTATCAAAGTCATTTATTTTTTTAAAACAATTATTAAAATAATATTTAATATCTATTTTAATATTAATATTTAATTTATCTTGTTTTTTATTTAAATAAAATATTTAATTTTTTTATTAACTATATTCAACTTTTAAACACTACTTAAATATTACATCATTTAAACATTTATAATAACTATTTAATCTTTCAACATTCATTTCAACGATAGATAGCAATTACATTTAGTTCCATAATCCACAAACTTTATTATTATATTCTAACAAGCGTGTGTGTGAAGGTATATAATATACAGTCACATGATTACTAACTTTTTCAGATGATTTGATTTTTAATTTATGTCTCGGTTTAAATTACCAAAACTGATATATTTTATAAAAATTTGGAAAATAATTTAAAAATGTAGAACTAAATATAATTCTCACCATCCCAAAGTTTATTTTAAAATATATTAGATTAAATTTGACTATTAAATATAATTATAATATTACATATAGTTTTTATTTAATTTATTAGTTTTAAAACATTACAATTGATTTGTTTAATATACTTTTAACTATTTATAGCTGTATTATTTTATATGGCCAGCTTTTACAACCATAAGCAAGGATATAATTAAGCTTTATTTAACTGTTTCTTTAAAATAATCCATTACACTTTTACATACCAGGTAATTTTCAGCCTTAAATTGTACTATAAGATCTAATCGATCATACAATTATCAATATATTACACAAACGTATCTTAAAATTTAAAATTTTTTAGTAATTGACCATTCTACCTTATTATGACCTATAGATAAGGGCACAATATATATATATATATTTATATTGTTATTTTGCTATATAAATATATATATATTCTATGCTTTTCTATATATATATATATATATATTAGAAAAGCATAGAAAATCGTTCTAAATTAGAATTTTGAAACAGATAAACTTTTTTCAGAAAACATGTATATACTTATACCAAAATTAATTTAAAAAGAATATATCTTTAAAAAATGCATCATGAGTAAACATTACCTGTCATAGAATATAATGTTATTGTTTTAGCCAAAGACAAATGTCATTACTTATTTCTACTGAAATGCCTACAGTTGATAAATTCCATGTATATCATTTAAATAAAACTCTAATTGGTAGTGAAATAATTTGTTGAAGATGTCAACATCATGCAAGAAGAACATTTAGGAACAACTGGATATCTTGATTATTTTACCAATGACTGATGATCAAGGAATAAAGAACTTTATTCTTAATCAACATTATTTTACAAATATGGAAATGAATAGGACAGTAACATGAACTTTTATTATATCACATTCTATTTGTGAATCATCATTTAAAAATATTTAATTTTATTTCCTTTGTTACTAAAATCTGCTTGCCATTGGAATAATTCATTTAAAAAAGACTAAATAAAGAGGATTAGAAGATAATGAAGTGAAATATTTTTTTTGTTATATACTTAATAAAATTTAGGTCTTTTATGAAAATGATTTGACAGAGGCATGAACTGAGGTATAAATGTAAATTAATATTAAGGTAGGATTTTATCATTTTTCTAATTGGATTTATTCATGACATGACAGAACTTTGTTGTTACTAATATCTTGTACAAAAGATTTTATATTTGTTAATGATGACTATACAAACTTGTACAACAGCTTATATATTTCTTAATGATGACTATGCATAGGGATGGCCTCATGAAGTTGGAATTTTCTGATATGGATTGTATAATGTAATATCATTAGTTATTTGTATATCTATGAAATTAAGATTACCTAATTTAACATGTTTATATATATATATATGTGTGTGTGTGATCACAATATGGAGCTTTACCAATAGCCCACTATCAAGCTTTGTTTACATAAAGGCTGATAGAGATAGAATTCAATATCTCTTTCATTGTCTCCAACCTTTAAACCATGGTATCAAGCTAGTTGGCTCACATCAGTAAAGGGTAGAAAGACTAGAAACTAGATATAAACACAAACTCTACAAGCAGCATTTATGAAACACGTTTCTATCAGGTTGAAAGCATGAATTTTTTAGATATGTAAATACCTTCAAATCCAGTCAAAAAACTAGATAACTATATGGATCTGAATTCAGTTCAGTTTCACCATATAGTAAAAGCCTCTGCAATCTATATCATTGTAAAAACCTTAAAGGGTTCATTTATGATAAACAAAACAAGTTATAAATTTTGTAACTTGCTCATAGCTTGCATTTTATAATCACTAGATGGAGCTTTAACAATAACCCACTATCAAGCTTTGTTTACATAAATGCTGAGAGAGATAAAATTCAATATCTCTTTCATTGTTTCTAATTGTTTTACTGGATTTGAAGATATTTACATATCTGAAAAATTCATGCTTTCAAGCTGATAGAAACGTGTTTCATAAATGCTGCTTGTACAGTTGGTGTTTAGATCTGCTTTCTAGTCTTCCTACCCTTTACTGATGTGAGCCAAGTACCTCCAAACCATGGCTTAAGAGTTGGAAACAATGAAAGAGATATTGAATTTTATCTCTCTCAGCATTTATGTAAATAAAGCTTGATAGTGGGCTATTGGTAAAGCTCCATCTAGTGATCATAAAATAGCAAGCTATGAGCAATATATATATATATATATATATATATATATATATATATATATATATATATATATATATATATATATATATATATATATATATATATATATATATATCATATTATTATTATTTGCAGGATATTCTGTGTAGTGAAAAAGCTAAATGCTGACATTTCAGTATAATATCAAGTATCTTCCTCAGAGCATCCTCTTTCTCAAATCATAAGAATGCATGAGAAAAAGAAGACACTCTGAGGAAGGTACTTGATATTGTACTGAACATCAGCATTTATCTTTTTCACTACATGGAATACCTTGCAAATATTAATAATAGTATGACATCTTTTATCCATGAAAATATTAGAATTATCACACACACACACACACATATATATATATTGTAACCCTTAGTTTCTTTCATAGAGAAACTAATGATTGGGAAGTAAATAGTAGGATTAGTAGATGGCTATATCCAATTTTTTTTTTTAAGTACAGAAAACTTAAACGCCTTATTTAAAGAAAATAATGACCATTTGGATTGAATTTAATGTATAGATAAAAGTATTTTGTATTTTATTTAAAATTATAGCATATTATGTAGAGAGAAAGGAGATTTACTATTGCACACCCTGTAATATCTTAAAATGTTGCTTTATATAAGTCTAAACAAAAAGGTTTTGTCAGTCATAATATATATAAATGAAAATGATAATAGGAATAAAAAAATTTGAACTTGTCATAGATAGTATTTGTTTGACAGTTCTTTAAAGGAGAATAGGTTAAATTATCAGGAAATTACTAAGGATATTTTGTACTAATAAAAATATGAACAAGTGGATCACTATTTAGTATATGTTTATGCATGGATGTGTGTATAATGTATACAGAAGAATAGGTTTAAATTGTCAGGAAATTACAAAGAATATTTTGTTCTAATAAAAATATGACCAAGTGAGCACTATTTAGTATATGTTCATGCATGGATGTGTGTATAACATATATATAATTTTTTTTTATCATAACATTTACACAATATTATTTGATAGTATAATCTAAAAAGGAATTTATTTTGTATGAGGTTTACAGGAATTGGTTATTGATTTTAGTTCTAATTTTGATTTTAGGTTAAAATCAAAAAAAAAAAAAGGGGGGGGGGGAGAAATTTATTTATTAAAAATCAGTTATATAAGATATCCACTATTATATTTTTTTGAACATTTCTCAGACATCAAATCAGGGAAAATGTGTCAAAAAAGATAAGATAATGAGAGCTGAAGTCAATAAACCAAAACCAACATTTAACAAATGTAGTCAAATGTTGTTTATGAGAATTGGTAGCTAGAGAAGATGAAAGCAACATTTGCAGGTGGCTTTTTTTATAAAAGCTAGTGCCAATGAAGTAGGGAAAATTCTCTTGCTTGTTCTATATCTTAACTTCTCCTCTGGTCTTTATTCTCAGATAGCAGTTAACTAAAAATTAAGAAGTGTATAGGTGTAAACTAATATAAAGTGCTAAAATATGGACAGATGTACAGGTCTCTTCTTCAGAATCAACAATGGCAAAATTAATTTGCAGCAAAAAGTTTTATAAATCGTACATGAATCTTTGTATTTGACTTTTAAAATTTTGTTTAAAATAAAGAGATCTCAGGAACAAACATTTGACACTATGTATTTAATCCATGGCTTAATTAAAACTTCAAGAAATAACTGGATTTTAATACTATTAATTGGAGATTTAGTTTAAATACTCATCATTATTATTATTATTTTTTATTGTGACACCAGTAAGAAAGAATTAATGTGCCAATAAAATCTATTTGAATCACTCAAATGTGCAATGGATACTTGTCAAATATAAAGGAAATAATTGCTGAAAATAAGTTAGCAATTCTCCTTCATCACTAATAAAATCAAACTTAAGAATGTGTGTGGGAATAGAGCATCTAGAATACCTGTTTTGTTTGAATTTTTTCTCTCCCAAAAGAAAACTTGAAAAAATGAAGCTTAAAGAAAAATAAAGTTATGGACAAAAATGTGAAACCAAACATCTGGATTTGAACCTGGTAACAAAAGCATTTAAGAAACAAAAGTGATCTGCAGGACTGTTTTTCAATAGTTTTAAATATCGTGATTACATATAAAAATATAATGTATCAATGTAGATACATCCTGAATGAAAAAAATTTATGTGCTCCCATAATCATTAAAGTGAGATGAATATAGTGTGCTTGCCATTGTTGTGAAGCAAATAATGGTGAATGGTGTTGTGTACAATGAGTATGTGTTTTTCTATTAAGTTGGCATTGACTTGCAAAATATTCATATATAACCCCAAAGAAACCCAAACCAAAGAGGCAATGCTTAATGTTTTATTGTTTATTTCTTTTGCTTTTATTTATATGTTTGCTATTATGTTTAATAGATATTTAACACTCATAGGAATTTTTTAAAAAATTGATTTTGACCTATAAAAAACTATTGAAGTTTTTTTTAACAAAAAAAGGTTAAGGTATAATAAATGAAAAAGCATGAATGCTTATATATTTGTCAAAAGAAAAAAAGAGAAAAGATTTTTTATCAAAATTATATGCCTATTGGTAGAGTTGTGAATGTCATTTGAATAGGCATTGCTATGCCTTGACAAGTAGATACAATCTATTTTGATCATAAATCTTGGATGACTGTTGTTGGGTGCTTGACTTTTAAAATTAATGTAGTTCATGTGTTTTGTTTGTGATCAGTTAAAACTTTGTCATTTTGAGTCAATACTATAATCACCCTGTGAGTATATGTGTGAATCTGTAAATGTTGAGTATTACTGAGGTAGAATTATTGTACCACCTTGAAGGGATAGATAGAAAATAACTATCTTATCTGTGAATTACTATGTATGCAAGTATTGGGAGATGAAGGACTTGATTCTAGCTCCATTTATATGTATTATTTTGGGTAAAAATTACTTTTATGGTTGTGGTAAAAAGTTTTGCATGCCTATTAAAAGTAAATATCCTCACATAATGCTTAGCCTCAGGAAAAAGACAGTTCCTAGGCCAATTCTAACATTTGAAGTTATAAATAAATTGTTTAATTTTCCTTACTGAGACATTAATGTGTGCATTATGAAGTGCTGCATAGTGATATAAAATGTATGGAGAATTTTTGCAAGATAGTATAAAAGTTGCTATGACAGGGTTATGGTTATAACAAGATGTGTGTTGATGTTGAGGGTGACAGAGAGTTATTTTAATTTATACGCTGGCCGATCTGTTGTCAGAGTTTATGGAAGGTAATAAAATTAGATGTTGTCAAGCTGTGGCAACATAATAGCCTATCCAAATGTATACCATTGCTAGATTGGTAAAATAATGATCAGGATTACAGGGAGATAGCAAGGAATATTTAGTGTGCATGGATATAAAACTATGGTTTTATATTTCAACCAATTAGTTAGAATGGTTAGAAAATTTGGTTATAAAATTATTTTTACATAAGAAATAAAAGATATTATTGCTTGTTGGAATAGTTAAATTTATTGTTATTGTAGTAAAGTGGGCCATGAAACTGAATAGACTTTTGACTAAAGTTATATGATAATATTTATATTTAAATGCGGAATACTAATTCCATGCTTAAGCACATTAACATTAAAGTTATAATATAGGTCAAAACAATGATTAAGTTTAATTTGGAAATCTAAATAATATGAAAGCATTTTTTTATTAGTATTATTATTATTTTTATAGTAGTTAATGTGAATTTCATATAGAGAGAAATTAAAATTTTATTTTGCAATGAATATCTGAGCTTGTGGTGATACTATATATGTGTGTTTCTTTCTTATTTAGGTATAATAAATGTTTGTTATTGTTATAAATTTACATATGAGTCTTGTGTTTTGATATTTTAGATATCTAGAACCTTACACTGCCTTATAATGAAGTATATTCTATATACTATCATAACCAATTTTATAAACATAGTATTAATACAGGTATTAATACCTGATCACATTTAAATTTATGAATTGTCTTATGTTTGTTGATTTCCATAATTCAGTTGATCACATTTAAATTTATGAATTATCTTATGTTGATTGATTTCCATGATTGATTTCCATAATTCACCTTTATAAAATATCAACCAAGAAAGGTTTTTGTCCAAGGGAGGGGCGATGATTTCGTGTGGATCAAATTATACCCGACTCATAAAATGTAATATATTCAAAAGTATTAGATACTTTTGGCAAACAGATGATACAAAATAAAATAAGAGAAAATAGTCAATTCAGATATGTTCAACTTAGTTATTTAGTTTGTTGCAATGGAATGAATATTAAGAGTAGACATAAAATCCTTTTTCTGCTTTTCGTATTTAATATGATTCCCACTGGTAAACTCACATTGAATTTAAATTTAGCAACCTTAAGGAATCATACCCATCGTAATAACTAATAATTGCATCTCACAAGCAGATCAAGACCTTGAGAAATTTGAATACTTCAAGTATTAAATTTAAGAGAGCTAGCTTTGAAGTCAAATAGTATAAATATTAAAAATTGGGAAATACAATTTTGATAATAATAATTAATTTGGAATTAGTTGGAATAAAAAGTACATTCCATTCTGGTAGGCATTACAATTATGTTAGACATTATTAGAATTTGTTTATGTTATGAAATACATATCTACTATGGAAATATAGAAAATATTAATTATTTGATAGTATAAAATATTAGAGATGTAAGTAAAATATTTATAATATTTTTTGCTATATTAAATAAATTTCAATTGTTATTCGTTAATAAATATTATTCACATTTATTTTAAATTTAAAGAAGTTTCTAATTTATTTAATCATTTTACAAACAAAATGAAGTTAAATACATATATCCCCACACATATGTTATATTTATTTAATATCCTAATAACTTAATTGAAGTATATTTTAAAAATATATTAAGATTATATTGAGTACTGTTATTGCTACAGAATTGATGGAAACCCCTGAAGAGAATTAACTGTTAAATCTATCCTGAGTTCGAATTCTGAGCATAACGAAACAATTAATAAAGGTGAAGGTTGAATGATTTAGTCTAAATTGTGTCTATATTAACTATTTAATAAGAAATTATTAAAATTAAAATAGATTCAATTTTGGATTAAAGTTAAATAATATTATTCCTAGCATCCTATATGATGTCCCCAAATCTGATTATAATGAGATGTAACCACCTTGATATTTACTTAGGAAATCCATACCATTATTACAATTATATATATATATATATATATATATATATATGTAATAATGGTATGGATCTTATATATATATACAATATATATATATATATATATATATATATATATATATTGTACCCTTTTATTTAGGCTAGAATGGATTATTTTTATCAATGTATTGGAAAATTTTAAATTTTAAAGTTAAGTAAGGGGATGATGAATGTTATGTGTCAATGATCTTTGAATAATTTAGTTAAGTCAAGTAAAATAATTGATGTATAATATTGTGTTGGTATTTGTAAGAAAGTAGTTAGCTAAAAATCATTATAGGATTGTATGATTGGGAGAACTGGCCAGAATAAATATTGATTTAATAAGACTTATAGATAAATTATTAAGGTAAATTTTAAAAGTAATACATTAAAGTTAAATGAGTAGATTATTTAATAATAATAATTGTATTTAATGGTTATATGTTAAATTATTTAATTAAAAATAATAATGTACAGAGAAAAGTGTATTTTTGATCTTATAATATTAAAATAATTATTTTAAAATTGTGATATAATATTGATTGATGTAATATTTTATAAATTAAATTATTTATTTGAGTTTCCTTTAAATTAGTAGTGTATCATTTAATTTTATAAAATACGTGATGTATAATATTTACACCTGTGCTTGAAAATAAAATAATGTTATCTGTTATAAATATTAGATTAGGTTTTAAAAATAGATATAATAGATTAAATTAGATTTATGTTTTGTATTGAAAATAAATATGTTAGATTTAAAATAAAGGTAGAAATGGTAATAAATATTGAAATGTGATTTTTAAAAGTTATTTTGAAGTATGTATTAAGTATAAATAAAATATGAAAATTAATTAAGAATTGAATAATATAATAAAAATAAATATTTAATAAATTATTATTAGTTTTAAATTTAATCTGGCATTCTATTCCTGGGATTATGAAGCAAGCATTGTTGAAATTGACCAATGAAAACCTGTATTTTGGATAGCTATAAAAGAGCTGTGCAGGAATTCCAGGGTCACTGTTATCCTATTATACCATGATACCATTGTCAGAGTTTCTACAACCTTGGTAAATTAATCAATAGCTTAATAGTCAATTTTATTATTTTTTTAAATTCTAAAAGTACAGTAATTTATTATTATAAGATCGTGATATGGAAACGAGTGGCTAAAATTAAATAATTCTTTGCTAGCTGATCTGTTTTTATCCAAATTGTCATCAACTTAAACATGGGGAAGTCATTGCTAAATATAAAAAGATTGAGGAAAAAATTCAAGTGTAATTATCATATAAAACGTATAATTTTGCCTATTCTGATAAGTCCTGTTAATTTACAACTTTATTTTAGTAAAAGAACTTTACAGAGAAATACAAGAGTTTCATCAAAAATGGAATGATATAAAATATTTTATGAAAAAAGAAAACTTATTTTAAATTATAAAGAAAAATGCTTTTAAAAGAAAAAAACCTTTAAATTTGTCCAAACAATTATTTTGCAATGCTAAAATATTTTTTTCTGAAGAAATATTAAAAATAATTTCAAGCTGGAATTTTTTTTTAAAAAAGATCAAAATTAAGATCATTTTCCGATAATGATTTATATCATATTTTTTAAAAATATTCCAAGTTAGTAATTAAGGTATTCTGGCCATACAAAAAGTTTTCTGAATTTATTTGTGGAAATAATTAAGTTATTTGCGAATTATGGGAAAGTTTATGGTGTATCAGAAGATATTAAACCTCAGTAAAGATGGAAAAGTTACAAAAACTTGAAAAATTATCTTGATGAAGAATATTAAAAGTGTTTAAATTAGATTTTTACCTAGCAATGAATACCTAAGTATTGTAAAAATTTTGGAACTAAAAAAATATTAATTATATTAATTTGTAAGTTAAGGAATAAAAGAAAACTTACCATATTTAATTGTAACAGTCATTGCGGATTTTATGTTGCAGTGAGGAGAATGGAGCATACGTGGTTATTGGTGTCAAAAGTATAATTATTAATGTTTTTCCAGGACAAGAAGACACTTCCTGTAATGAACTTAGTTTCAAAAAAAAAAACATTTCATCGCAAGAAATTCTAATGAAGCTGTCGTAAATATATTTTAATTTTTTTTATTAACTTCATATTTATACTTACTAAAGGGTCAACATATTTACACATTTAACAGAGCTCAGAAAAACAGCAACACGTCCTCTGTATTCTTGGAGCATGCTAAACAATCTGGACACAACTTCACACCTGCCAATCCCATAATATTGTGCTCAGAATCAAATGATCACAAAAGAAAAATAAAGGAGGCATTTTACATCAATGGAAACATCCATGCCATTAATAGAAAGGATACTTGCTTTGAGATCTCGAAGAAATGGGCTACATAATACTAGATTATTTGAATATTTGTATTTGCATATTTTATTATACATTTTATGAAGGCTATGAATATGAGGCATAGATCCTCGAAAACGTTAAGCCGATAAACTTTAATACTAATTAATATCTTCTCTAATTAACAATTATATATTTTACATATAGTGAGAAGTAAAGCTATATTTATTACTAATGAAATAAAAGTAGGGTAGGAACATAAAAACATTAAATTATTTACTAACCTAGAGATTAGTTATTATAAAAAAAAGTATTTAATAATTTTAAAAAAAAAATTAATATTTTAAAGTATGATGAGTTGGAATGAATGATATTTAAATAATGTTTTATTTAGTTTGGGATTCAGAAATATTATGGGAACAATTGACTATGAAGAAGTATTATTGATGGTAACAATTATAAAAGTATTGATCATTTTACTATGTATTTATTTATTGTATATTTTAGTGTGGATGTGTGAAATGATTATAAAAAAACACAATACATACACATGGTTTATAATTTGTTTATTCATGTTAAAGAATATGCATACTTTTAAATATATTATAAGTACATTTTAATATAAGGGAAATATAAGTATATGATTCTATTATAACAGAATTTGATGTTTAGTTTAAGTGATCAAAATAATAAACCAGAATATCAATATTGATTGCTTGTATTTATGTGTAAAGTTACTAAGGGATAAAATAATCTTTTTTTATTGATTGGTTAGATGGTTATTTCAGACATGAATTTATTTATTATTATAAGAATGTAAGAATAGATTTTAACTATGTAAGCTTGGTATTAAGTTAAATAGAACTAAGATAATATTTTAGGTAAGATTTGTTTATATTGGAATAAGTATAGATGATATTGATTATTGTGCAAGTATAGTTAACTTAGCCCTATAACTTGTATTTGTTCATGGTAGCATTATTTTCTGTATGTGGAGGTTATAATGTTCCATAGAGCTGAATAGATAGATAGCTTGGACATTATGTTTATTGGTAAAGGTGATGAACTAAAATAGTCATACCTTATTTATGATACACCGTGACCATGATCATAATTTAATAGAAATGCTATTAAATTAAAATCTGATTTATTCCGTATACCTACGTGTATTTACTATTGATATTGCTTGAATTGTATCGTAAAGGCTAGTATTTTAAAATATGAAATGATGAATAAGTTTAAAATGCAGAATTGTTGTTAAAAAAATAAGATGGGTTATATTGTTTAAAAGTAAAGATGATTGAAGGTAAAGAATACAAGATGGTAACTTGTTAATAAAGAATCATAAACTTTTTATGATTTGGGACTCATTATTATTTATTATAAATAGATAAATGATGAATGGAATGTGTTTTCTAAAGATATCATTTAGTCATTAAGTTTAAAAAAAAATTCAATGTTAATGCATATTTTTACAAGTAAAAGAAATATACATAAATCATATTTGAAGAATGCAAGTGATCATAATTTTATATTATTATTATTTTATAATACTACACATCAGTGCTTAAAATTTATTTCACATCATATTGAGGAATAATAAGCAGTTTAGGTTAATGGGTATATTATTAATTAACATTATTTACACTGTAAGTTAAGAATAATTATAGAATATAGTAAAAGTGTTTTTAAAACTAAATAATAAAATATAAATTCAAAGCGAATTAATAATTTAAATAATACTTTTGTAATGTAATAATTTTAAAAGAATTAATGGAGGCCATAAAGATATTATGGTAATATTTCAGTAATAAGAATTTGATAAAGCAATTTTTTTGTATCTAATATTTTTTTATTTAATTCATTTTTTGTGTACAATTAACTAAAAGAGAGTAAGACAAAGTGCATGCATATTGTACATACTGTATATAATTTATTGTTAAAGTTTATTAATAAATTTGTTAAGTTTGTTATAAATCTTGGTGTCGACTCAATTTTTTCATATCACAATTACATAATCACAGATAATTATAATAAAGACATAGTATTTGCACATCATAAATAAAAGTGTTATTTAAGAGTTATAATATTTTTCTTGATATGTTTTATTTAAGAAGTTTCATTTATTGTAGCATTCTGATGGTCATAGAAGAATTACCAAAGATTTACATTAAATTATATTAGTAATGATTGCCACATATTCTCATATTATACTATCATATCATATATGTTTACTTAAGATGCCATATGAATAAAAGAGGCTTCCATTTTATGGTACTCATATTATAGCTAAAGACGCCGTTCTGTGGCGCCGTTTTCAAGCTAAAAGTAATAAAAATGATGTTTCCGCAGCCAACACGTTCAAACCCACATTTTCTATAATACAGCTTTTTTTGTTGTGCTACAGAATGCAGGCCGCTATGTTGCATCACAGCACAACATGTATGTTGCATGGAAGCAAATATATTTCCCAAATTCGCAGAATGTTTATTTGAATTGTATGGAAATGTAATTTTATTTTTTTATATAATTTTAAAGTATTAAAATGTTCAGATTTTGTAAAGTAATAATTCTAAGAGTTTGTAAACATACTGTATTTATGTTTTAATTGTGAAAACGTTAAAGATCTATGCTTTTAGTGATTTGAAATTTGGTAACGCGTCAAGTAATGTACTATTCATAACATTCCAAGAGATAAACAATATAGCGCAGGAAATCACACATGTTGTTATATTCGGTGATTTACCAACAACAGATTATAATGTTGTGTCCTATTTGCAAGCTTTAACCCTAAAACTAACCCTAAAACTAATCCTAAACCTAACCCTAAAACTAACCCTAAATCTAACAGTAACAACTGTTACTTTTTATTTGAATTAAAAAATAGTCATAATATATGTTTATTGGTTAATAAAAATAAATAAATGTAAAACGAAGACTAAGAAAATAAAAAATAGACGAAGACATTTTAATTTTTATTACGATTATTATTTTTTAAACAACAACAACAAAAAAAGTCATAACACAAGTAAAAAAATATACGATAGAAAATTGATAAAAAAAAAAAAAGCTGTAACACAAGTAAAAAAATATACGATACAAAATTTATTTTTCTAATAAAGAAACATAAAAAAATGTATCAAATAGTAATTTGTTTATTTTATTTTACATTTTTTATTATCATTTAAATTGTATACGTTAATAAAAAATAATATTTAAAAAAGACGATTTTGTTTTGTTTTTATTTTCACATTACAAAAAAGCACAGAAAAATTATTAAAATCAACGGCCCAGGAATGGTCATATTTTATAGTTTTAGTGTGAAATAGGCAACATCCAATGGCATCTTTAGCTATAAAACAAGCACCTATTATATTATTATTATGTGATATACATGAACAATATTATAAGTAGAAAGATAGGAAAGTAAATCATAGATTAAAGATTAGTATTATTATTATTTTGTTATTATTATTATTATTATTGAATTGTAGTTAGGAATGATATTAAATCCCTTATTATACCTAATTACAAAAGTTATACTTAATTTAAAATTAATTTAAGAGAGCCTGAGATAATTTGAGTTAAATTAATTTTAATAAAGATATTCAGATTGATTTATTAAGAGTTATGTACTTAGTTAATTTAGATTAAAGACATAAGAATACTATAAATGTAGTATTTAAGTAATAAGAGTAGGGATAGTATTCTTATGCCATTAAGATGATATCCTATGAAATATTAGCTTAATGTATTCAGTCTGCCACTTGTAAACTCACTTCATAGTCTCATGATTTGATTAGTCATTTAATTAATTTTAACACAGAACTATGTTATTATTTATTAGTTAAGCTAATTTGATAATTTGATATTATTAAAAAATATAGTTATTGTTAATTTAGATACATTTTAGATAAACATAGTTATTTATCTGAGCTAGATCCATTTATCATTATTACATATTTCCTGGAAGTGATGGTACTATATATATATATATATATCTGTAAACTTATAATGTTTAATGACTATGGTCTTTTCTTTTCTTTGGGTATTCAATTCTATATTTCTTTATTTATTGATGTAATTAATTACATACCTCAGTAATTTCCAACCTAGCTCTCTTAACTCTGTTAAATGTTAGCCTTTGCCAAAATGTGTGAAGTTGATAAGTAATTTATTTATAATAAATTCATCTTATGTACTGTTAAGTAGTTTAATGAATTATCTTAGCTCCAGAAATATAACTTTCACAAATAGCTATGAGTGCGGGTGTACCATAATTTATGCAGTCGGATATCTTAGTTTAGCAATAGAAATATGTTAGAATTATAATCTTTATCCCTTTGTTATTAATTTCAATTGATATTCATTGAATTTGTCTTTATAATTAAACCAATCTAATGTTAGTTGTTGGTTTGCAAGTTAATCATTCATAAATGTGGGCCTTGGGAATGAGTCATCATTTTTTGCAATTAAATATAAATCTTATTCTATTATAAATGATAGGTGTTATTACTGAGTGATGCCAATGTTTTTCTCTTATTTAAGCCAGGGTAATCACTGGATACTTATATTTATAGGTATCATTTTGCTCCATTAGGAAGGGTATAGTTCAAAGTGCATCCCATAGAAAAATGTGTCCATAATACTGTCGGGTGGTTAGTTGCAGAAGTTCCTGCACACCCAGATTTATTTATATGACCAGTCTCATAGGGTACCTGGTAGAAATCCTGCCAATCAGTTTATATTTCGCTCCCGGCTTACATCTAAAGTTTTGCTCCATTATCTTGTCCTATGGTGTCTATACCAATACCACCTCTCATCTAATTAATTATTTTTTATTCTCTGCTTATGATTTCACATCCCAAGCCTCCAACGTTCTTTGCCCTCAAATAACGGGCCCTCTGTAGAATTAATCATTAATATACCTATATATATATATATAATCTATTGTTGGGTTAAGTTAATTTGCTACTGTATATCTTGTTCAACTTTTGCCTCACATGATAGCTAATGTACTTAGTCTGGGGCATGAAATAATCTTTTTACTACCATTAAATACCCAAAGGGACAGGTCAAATGCTTAATATGTTAATAATGTAAACTCAAGCCACATTAGGCGTATGGACTAAAATCAAATTCCATGTATGTAAATAAATTTATATTAATATTAAATATATTTTTAAATTATATCTATGTGTCTATTTTCTTAATGTCTTGTAGCCATAGTGTCTCATGTCAAAATCAATTAAATATAACTAAGTCATTCATTAGAGTTAGAATAATAATTAGTTGTAATAGAGTTGATTAGAGTCTTGTGCATCTCCCTGACCCTCGTGGCCTAAAATATGTTTGCTAATTTGATGGCAAGTATGTTATCCCATAGTTATATGTTGTGTAATCAATCTACTAAATTTAAACTCAGCATTGCAGGCCTTGAACCCACCTGTACTGCAGCTCTTTGACTATAGTGGATGGAAGATGCAACTGGTTAATGAGATATATGCATTCTGACCATTACAATATTTGTAATATATTGTAATCATCAATGTATAGGCCAACTATAACTTAATTTTTAATACAAAATCAAACTCTTACGATCATATGCCAAATCATTATTGCTCTAAACTAGATAAAGATTATAAATCTTAAAAGCTTGTAAATGTAAACAAGGGAGAAATAAATATAATACCTTATTCTATTTTAAATTATTTTCCTGGGATAATATAAAAAATCTCTAAAAAATTAATCTGTAATGAAATCAAGTCACATACAATGCCTATTCATAAAATAAAATAGCTGGAAGAATAAAGACTTTAACACTAAAATATTTAAAAACATTATTCAACAAAGTTACTTATTAATAAAAAAAAATAGAAAATGATCTGATAATATGATAATTCAAACTTATACATTTTTATCAAAAAAAAATTTCACATCTAAAAATAGAATTAGCCAGTGGAATTTCATTGATTAAACTAATTACCTTTTACTTTCTTTAAATTATTTGGTTCTCAAAAACACATTAATATAATGTTCCCAGGCTAGCAATTCTCTATTAATGTTGACTTTATTTTGGTTTGTTTACAAAGTTTACTTTCTTTTGTTTCTGAATTATTTTTCCCAAATAATATTTTTGATGATGGGATAATAATAATTCTTTTTTGTTAATTTTTATTGACAAGAGGGTCTTTTTTGGTGTGTGTTCAAATAGTAATTTGTGTTTTTTTTAAAATAGTATTACGGTTTTTGTAAAATTGGATTGCCAAAATTCAAGAGAGAATGGGTTTTTTGATGGATCTTTAAATAATAATTGATGTTACCTTGATAGGTTTCCATTTGATTGCTGACAACAAATAGTGGGGTGTTTTTGTGTACAATTAAATAATAATTTACATTACTTTTATAGGTTTACATTTCATTGCCAACAACAATTATTGGAAGAAGTGGTTTTTTTACATGTGTGTGTATGTTTAAATAAAAACTAAAGTTACTTTTATCAGTTTATATTTGATTGACAATCAATTTGATTTCCTTTCATTTATAAATTATGGTTTTGGTTCTACAAATAAATATTTTTGACAATGGGACAATAATAGTTGTTGTTTAATTTTTATTGACAAGAGGGTGTTTTTTGGTGTAGGTTCAAATAGTAATTTAGGTTGCGTTTAAATAATAAGTTACAGTCTTACTTTCATTGGTTTACATTTGATTGCCGACACTAATTATTGGGAGGGGTGTTTTTTGTGTGTACGATTGTAGACAACAATTATTGGGGGAAGGGGTGTAACTGTTTAAAGAAAAGTTTGTTACTTTTAGTGGTAGTGTTCATTTGATTGCTGACAATACTTAGTGAAAGGGGTGGGTGTTTTTTGGTGATGATTAAATACTAATTTGCCTTTCTTTTATTTTACATTTGATTGACAACAACAATTATTGGGAGAAAGTGGTTGTTTTTTGTGTACGTTTAAATAAAAATTGAAGTTACTTTTATCGGTTACATTTGATTGACAACTGATTTGACTTTCTTTTTTTTTCCTTTATAAATTATGGTTTTGGTTTTCCCAAAACCTAATATTTTTGACAATGGGACAATAATAGTTGTTGTTTCTTTCATTTTTATTGAAAAAAGCAGGTCTTTTTTGGTGTATGTTCAAATAGTAATTTGGGTTACGTTTAAAAAATAATTGCTTTACCTTACTTTTAGTGCTTTACATTTGACTGGTGACAATAATTAGTGGGAGGGGTGTTTTTGTGTATGATTAAAGAATAATTGTACATTACTTTTCTTTTTTTTACATTTGATTGCCGACAACAATTATTGGGAGGAAGGGTTTTGCATTTTATTTTTGTTTGTGTGTATGTTTAAATTAAAATTTAAGTTACTTTTATCGGTTACCATTTGATTGACAACTGATTTGACTTTCTTTATTTGTTTATAAATTATTTGGGTTTTCCCAAATAATATTCGCTTTGACAATGGGACAATAATAGTTGTTGTTTATTTAATTTTTATTGACAAGAGCGGGTCTTTTTCAGTGTATGTTCAAATAGTAATTTGCTTTATGTTTAACTAATAATTTACGGTCTTACTTTGATTGATTTACATTTGATTGCCAACAACAATTAGTGGGAGGGTTTTTTTCTATACAATTAAAGAATAATTAATGACGTTTCTTTTATTTGACCATTTGATTGCTGACAACAACAATTATTGGGAAAAGAGGGTTTTTTTGGGTTAGGTTTAAATAAAAGTTTGAGTTACTTCTTTGATTTGACATTTGGGTTATTGCTGACAACAACAATTATTGGGAGAAGAAAGGATGTATGTTTAAATAAAAATTGAAGTTACTTCTTTTATTTTTTACATTTGACAAAGGCTATTTGGAATCCCTCAAACAAACTTGCCTTTATGAATGAACCTTTCCATCGGCAACAATGACACTTACAAATGAAGGTCAAAAGTTGTTTTTGGACTTCAAATCTGCATATATTTGCTGCACAATCCAATCTTTTCTTTTAACAGCAGGATGTTTTTTTTCTGCTGTAGAAATATTCCAGTGCCGGCTTCTGTGTCTGGCAATTCCCATCTTTTCAATTTTTTTCTACATTGGAATTAGCTATCTACTTGGTCTCAGAAAAGTTCTCACTAAAACATGACTCAAAGCATGATCATTAAAAATTTTATGCTATCCCACCCTAATCAATACTTTAGGAGGCTTACAGCTTTACAAGAAACAATCATGACACTGTTAAAATTGTTCAAAGGTAACAGTACATCAATTCATCTTAAAAAAAGGTCCCGATGAAAATTTAAATAATTTTGACACGATCAAATTGACACACCCTTGTATGATATTGTTACATAAAATACATAACACAGCATTATGATATAGTGCATGACACACACAACTATAGCATTTTCCTCTGCTTTTAGCATCAGAAAAAGCCACACTGTTAGCGATTAAGCCGAGTTAACACTCTAAATTTTATTGTAGAAAGAAGACTTGATTCTGAGTTAACACTCTACCTTTTAGCATAGAAAGAAGACTTAACTCAGAGTTAACAATCTTTCTAGGATTTATTTTATATAGAATGCTTAAAGGGTTGGGTGTGGCCACAGAAATGGCATATTTCTAGAAATTTAGCCAGAAATCGCACCATCCCATGGCTGAAATGAAGGATCAGATTACAAACAATTATTTATTTTTAAATAACAAAATTTGATGGACAATTCTTCCCAATCAAAGATAACAAAATTATTTTAATCCATTGTATTATTTGGAAGGATGTTAAATGAATTTAAAAAAGGTTTCAAAAGAAATGTTAAATTTAATAAAAAATAAATTATCTAAAAAGACCTTTCTATAATTGGTAAATTAATAAATGTTACTAATTATAACCAAGTATTATTTCTATTAAAAGATAATGCTATTTAAATATAAAAATAACCTGCCTATTAAAAATAATTTTACTGTAATTTTCTATTTCTTTTTGAGTCATTCTTTGACACTTCTAATTTTTAGTTTCCAAGTAGAATTTTAATTTGATGTTTTTTTCTTTCTAGGCTAATGTCCACAAATATTTTATCCATTCTGTCATACAATACTTTAGGTTTCTTGCAGAATTATTTTTATTTTCTTTTTATTATTTATTTTCAAGTCAGTTTAAGACATAATGATTTTCTACATTTTTAAACTAATTTTTCAAATCAGGCTACCACACAAAGTCTGAGGCAATCATGCTTTCAAAAGAAACAATATATGTTGCAGTTAAGAATATTCTTCTCTTTTGCATTTTTCTTGTAAGGTGGTTTTATGGAGATAGATTATGTTTAGCTTTTAGTTAACCATAGCTCATATTTGTCTTTGTATAGAACATGCTTTTAAATAGCTGATCTCTATAATACTTGAGTTAAGAATAACTACTGCTGTTCTTCCCAGCATCTGAGAGAAGAATTACTGTTATTTCTCTCTTCAACACCTACACCAATGCTGATTTCTGCTTACATGATGCTACATTTTTGAATCCCCTATTTTTGGAATAAAATGTGTCCAACAAAAATCCTATCTTTCATATGAATAAATCAAACCCTGAAGAATTAAGTATATTTTGACAAAAAATGATTGTTCAGCTATTACCCTCTTTATATTATTTTTTATTTGCAAAACAAGTGAAAAAACAACGGATTGGCTTTTTTCAAAGCTTAGTTGACAAAGATTACTCGGATAATCAAAAGCACTTCTAAGTGAATAAAATTTTTTAATTATTTAGTTATTATATTTACAAATAATCAGTTATATATATATATATTGTAACGATATATAAATATGTCGTTACATTAATTTTAAAAAAAAACTTAAAAGTTCGCAAATAAAAGGAAAAAACTAAATGCTAAAATTAAAATGTTTGTTAAACATATAGTTTACTGATATGTAACGATATATAAATATGTCGTTACATTAATTTAAAATAAAAAATTAAAAGTTCGCAAATAAAAGTAAAAAACTAAACGCTAAAATTAAAATATTGTTAAACGTATATACATTCGCACAGATGCTAAACTTTAAAAATATTTTTTTCATAAACAAAAAAAAAAGTATTTAAACGTATTTTTTTTAATAAAAAAATACAAGATTGAAATATAAAAATATTTTAATAAAAAAATAACGTAAGTTAAAATAAAAACAGGTATTAATTAATTCCTGTAATCTGTAAATGGAAATGATTGTTTATTAATTATCTAAACGCTGTGTAATTAAAAAGTCAGATGAAAAGATAGATAAGAGAAGAAAGAGATTTTAGCTTGACCAATGGAAGCACCAAACCTCAGCCCGGACCCGAACGAAAATTTGGATTAGTGATGTTTTGTTGATTGAATCCGTGTGGATAAAATAAAAAGGGAAATACAGTTTTTTTGGGCAGTTCCAGCGTTGTGTGTTTGAGAGGTGGTAGGACGCACATACCATACTCTCTATTTAAAAATGAAAAATGAAAAGACTGTGATACCTTGAACCAGCTACTGCCATCTCCAGAACATTATCTTCCAATGGAGGCATTGTGGGAATTAAAAGCAGAAACCTGGACTCTTCTACCGTGAGCTATGAACTTTACAAATTAACAACAACCAAAAAAAGTAATTAAGAACTTTCGTCAGTGATTTTTTTTAAAGATTCAGCTAATTTAAATTTTAAAATGAACTCTTATTTGATTTTCAAATTAATAATTGATTGTTTAAATTTATATAGTTAAGTTTTGCTAAAATCATTTCCATTTTATTATTTTTATTTGTAGTAATATTTATTGTAGAAATTATTAAATGCATTACATTTAAGTTGGGTATAGACGTTGCATAGATTCGTTAGTGGTTGATTATGTTGTGGTTTTCACATTCGATTAGAATATATGTCAACGATATCACTGCAAGCATCTTACAATGAATGCTAATGGGATTTGTATATTCCCTATGCAAGTGACATTTATCGATGACTTTGTATTTTGATCGTTTGTGTTTAATTTTGGAATGTTTTTGACCGTGGAATCTGTGCAGCTGATCTGTACTCAACATTTTAAAGCAAATTTATAAAAATAATCTGTGCGAACGTATTTAAATGTTAAATTTAAGTCGGGCGTGAAGGGCTATATAGTTTTGTAAAGTTATATTAAGGGAGGGTAATCTTAGGTTATTCATTTCGTGGTTGAATTGGCTCAATGGATTGGATATATTTGTGTAATTAGTAGATGTAGTATAAGTTTCGCTACGTGCAGAATCGCTGAATGCACCGCACCAACCCTTTGCCTATGGATGGGATTGTAAGTCGGCAAAAAGGATCACGGTCCCTTCCTATGGAGTTTTTATTTTATTGTTCTTCTTGCTATACAGACAGACATCATATTCCTGTATTGGACAAGAGTCAATGTTTTCTCTAACTACACTGTTCAGATGTCCATTCCTGACAGTATAGTATATTTGTGCTGTTGTATTTTCATGCTACATTGAATACATAAATGTATCAGATGGATTGATGCCGGTTTGACTGCGAATTTTAGCCTAAGGTTAAATAGGGATAGAATGTTTTATTTTCAAATGCAAATCTATGTAGTCTATTCATACTTGACCATCTAAATAAAATATTAAACTCATTGAAATTTATGTAAATGTACAATTAAAGAGTAATATAAAAAATCTAAAAATGTTAAACCTATTCCTCAAAATTTAAATGTTATTTTATATGTGCATAAATAAATATTTTTATGTGTTAATTTCTGGCAGTGGCTTTTATTCTTTTATATTTAAGATATAAAATTTATAGATTTTTATCTCTGCGTCTCCGCTGAGCTAGTGACTTGGGCTAACGATCGGAATATTTAAATAAAGTGGAATCTTAACAGCGCGTATCTGCCTACTCTATAAATTATTTAGGCTCAAATGCCTAGATGGCGCCCTGGTAGTTGCAGACATTGTTTTTGCAGTTAGATTCGATCTTCACTTTCATTTCGATCGTTATAATTGGTGCCCAACATGGGGCCTTACCTCAGAGATTGACCCTGAGAAGGGGAATTGAAAGATGAAATTTCCGATCTTTAATAAACGCGAGTGCCCTGAGAATTTTAAAACTGAATCATGCCCGTAAATTTTTTTCTGAAATTGTATAAATATATTTGTGTATTGACGTGGAGTTACAATTTGAAATTTTGTCTTAAAGGTACTGCCAGTAAGAAAAATTGTGCATATGTAAAGAGAAATACGAGGAATAAAAAGTAATAAATAAAACGTAATTAATAAATATAAATCATAATTTTTTTTTTAAAAAAAGTCTTGTTTAAAATCTAATCATTTAACTTGCCTAAATAATACTTAAAAGTTGAAGAAATGAATCTTGGAAGGGAGGGGGCAGAAATTTAGCTGGTAATAAGGAATCGGCAGTCAACATTTTTTTAATCATTATATTTGTGTGTAATTACTGTTTTGTCTTGTAAAAAAAAGTTTTGTCCTTTTGAAATTTTCATATATAATCAATTTGTGTAATGTAATTACTAACACTAAGTAAAGTCTTTTTTTTTTTAATGTTTTTGTTTTTTGAGGAAGTTTACTGATATGTAACGATATATAAACATGTCGTTACATTAATTTAAAATAAAAACTTAAAAGTTCGCAAATAAAAGGAAAAAAACTAAACGCTAAAATTAAAATGTTTGTTAAACATATATATATATATATTTGCACAGACGCTAAACTTTAAAAATATTTTTTTCATAAACAAAAAAAAAAGTATTTGAACGTATTTTTGTTTAATAAAAAAATACAAGATTGAAATATAAAAATATTTTAATAAAAAAATAACGTAAGTTAAAATAAAAACAGGTATTAATTAATTCCTGTAATCTGTAAATGGAAATGATTATTTAGTAATTATCTAAAAGCTGTGTAATTAAAAAGTCAGATGAAAAGTTAGATAAGAGAAGAAAGAGATTTTAGCTTGACCAATGGAAGCACTAAGCCTTGGCTTGGACACTAATGAAAGTGATGGATTAGTGATGTTTTGTTAATTGAATCCGTGTGGATAATATAAAAAGGGAAATACAGTTTTTTCGGGCAGTTCCAGCGTTGTGGGTTTGAGAGATGGTAGGATGCACATACCACACTCTCTATTTAAAAAAAGGAAAAGACTGTGATACCTTGAACCAGCTATTGCCATCTCCAGAACATTATCTTCCAATGGAGGCATTGCGGGAATTAAAAACAGGAACCTGGACTCTTCTACCATAAGCTATATGAAATGAACAATTATTAAAATCAATTAAGAACTTTCATCAAGTTTTATAAATTGATAAACAAGCCAACTTAAATGTTAAAAATGGACTCTTATCTGACTTATGTAAGTTTTTAAATCAAATTAATAATGTTTAATTTTATATGTTTTCCGATTGATAAAAATCATTTCCATTTTTTTTTCTTGTATAAATTGTTTATTGTTTAAATTTTAAATGATGAAATTTAGGTTGGGTATAGACGTTGCATAGATTCGTTAGCGGTTGATAATGTTGTGGTTTTCCCATTCAATTAGAATATATGTCAATGATATCACTGCAAGCATCTTACGATGAATGCTAATGGGATTTGTATATTCCCTATGCAAGTGACGTTTATCGATGACTTTGTATTTTGATCGGTTGTGTTTAATTTGTAATGTTTTTGACCATGGAATCTGTGCAGCTGATCTGTACTCAACATTTTAAAACAAATTTTATAAAATGCATTTGTGCGAACGTATTTAAATGTTAAATTTAAGTCGGGCGTGAATGGCTATATAGTTTGTAAAGTTATATTAAGGGAGGGTAATCTTAGGTTATTCATTTCGTAGTTGAATTGGTTCAATGGATTGGATATATTTGTGTAATAGTAGATGTAGTATGAGATCCACTATGGGCAGGATTATAGATATGCCACACACCCTCTGTTTGCCTATGGATGGGTTTGTAAGTCGGCAGAAGACTGCAGTCCATTCCTATGGAGTTTTTTGTTTATTGTTCTACTTGCCAACAGATGTCACATTCCTGTTGGTGGTGAGTCAATGTCTTTTCTATTTCTACTTATTGTTCAGATGAAATTCCTGACAGTATAGTATTTTGTGTTGTCGTATCATGCTACATTGAATACATGAATGTATCAGATGGATTGGCGCCAGTTGATTGCGAAATTTGTTGCCTAAGGTTAAATCAGGGAAGAATATTTTCTTTTCAAATGCAGATCTATGTAGTCTATTCATACTTGACCATCTAAATAAAATATTAAACTCATTGAAATTTATGTAAATGTACAATTAAAGAGTAATATAAAAATCTAAAAATGTTAAACCTATTCCTCGAATTCGGAATGATTTTATATGTGCGTAAATAAATATTTTTATGTGTTAATTTCTGGCAGTGGCTTTTATATTTAAGATATAGATTTTTATCTCTGCGTCTCCGCTGAGCTAGTGACTTGGGCTAACGGTCGGAGTATTTAAATAAAGTGGAATCTTAACAGAACGTATCTGACTACTTTATAAATTTTTCTAGGCTCAAATGCCTAGATGGCGCCCTGGTAGTTGCAGATATTGTTTTTGCGGTTAGATTCAATCTTCACTTTCATTTTGATCGTTATAATATATATATACGTTGGGTGCCAAAAATATCTCATCTATATCAGTTCATCCCTTCCCTGATAAGGTGAACATGCACATATATTGAACATGAAACAAATATGGTGGCATGCCAGGATAGGAAGTAATTTCAAATCTTTTTTATGATCGGTTTGATACAATCATCGGTACTTTTATAAAGTATTGACTCTTACATATCTTTAAAAGATTTCTTTAATTTAAATCCTTGGTGCCACTCCCAGAAAAAAAGATTAATTCCCCCTCCTGAAAGGATATGTAAGACCAATAATAACATGAAATAAAATGAATCAAACAAAATCTAATAGAAATAAACATCTGATGCCCAAATATTCAAATCCTGATAAGGGAGTATCCCATATGCCAACTCATTGTTCTCTTTATCTCAGGTAAAGAAATAGGAAACAAACTTGCACAATTATCTAAGTGTCTTATTATGTTAGGGAAAGAAGTAATAAATTATCAAGGCAGTAAGGTAGTTTTATAAATATTAAATAAATGTTATTAAATCCCTTCACCAATTCCCAAGATAAATATAATAATAACAAACCCCAAATGCATAATATATATATATGTAAAATAAATAAAAATATCCGTTAATTAAAAATAATATTGTAATTATAATTGAAATAATATTTTTAAACGGTTTATAAACAATTCAAACAATCTTTAAATCCGCAGAAGTACTTTCGGTTACTTTCAAACCTGCCTCAACTGCTATTAAATTCAAAAACTAAAAGCGGAAGCAAACGTCATCAATTCAAATTCCACGAATCTCGTATTTTAATGTTAGAAGCTTGTCGATTTATCAAATGTGTTTTATTCCTGTTTATAAAAATTGCCTCTTTAATTTTTCTTTTACTATGGTTTCTCTCCTCATGAAGAATTTTCACATTTTCAAAATTAAATTTAAATTTATGTTTACATGTTTTTTCATGATCAAAGAAAACTGATGAAGATATTAAATCACCATTATTTAATATCTTCTTCAGTTTTCTTTGATCATGAAAAAACATGTAAACATAAATTTAAATTTAATTTTGAAAATGTGAAAATTCTTCATGAGGAGAGAAACCATAGTAAAAGAAAAATTAAAGAGGCAATTTTTATAAACAGGAATAAAACACATTTGATAAATCGACAAGCTTCTAACATTAAAATACGAGATTCGTGGAATTTGAATTGATGACATTTGCTTCCGCTTTTAGTTTTTGAATTTAATAGCAGTTGAGGCAGGTTTGAAAGTAACCGAAAGTACTTCTGTGGATTTAAAGATTGTTTGAATTGTTTATAAACCGTTTAAAAATATTATTTCAATTATAATTATATATATATATATATGAGAATATTATAGATATATTAACAAAGAAAAAGTAAAATTATCAAGAATCAACTAGTGAAAAAGTGATCTGAGGTTCATACACTTGCACACGAATATGTTTTACAAATACTAAGTGTATTTTACGCAAAGAGATATAAATGAAAGATATGTAACACACAATAATATATATGTAATTAATAAAATAAAGCGTACCATGTAAAGTCTTTTTTGTACTTCTCTGGGCTCTGAATAGGCTATTCATCTGTTCATGCAGCATGGCAAGGACTTCTCTTAAACACAGCATAATATAGCAGCTTTCAGATTCATGGGATGGCTGGATTCAAGAGACATTTCTGATATATCTAATGATCATTCGATAACTGGATTCAGGAAACCTTTCTGGTACTGTTCCACAGCTCTCATGATCATTTGATGGCTGGGTTCAGGAGACCTTGCTGATGGTAGGAATGGAGCTGGGTGAGTACACTGACTGAAGGTTCCCACCCCATGATCATTGGACTGACATGACCACATTTGTGCTTGAGGTTTAATAATAAATTTCTTCTTTGGTTAATAATTATCAACTAACAGTAATGCTTTCTTTTTAACTTCTACAGCACTGGTAATGATTCCTTTACTTTTGGTTTTCAAATACAAACATCTTCCTGAAAACACAGTTCTCTACCACACTATGATTTAAGAAAAAATAATTAGAACTGGGAATTCTCTAAGTCCAAACAAGCGAGTTCAGATAAATCTAAAAAGTTAGCGTGAGTGAGTGAATGATTGACTTAGTGACTGCTTGATTGACTTGTTGACTGCTTGATTGCTTGTGCCTGATTGAATACATGTGCTCAATTTGAAATACATTAAACTGGTGAACAGCATTTTGCCCTTCTCATTACAATCTCAATCTAGTTATCCCTCTGAAACACATTTAATTAATTAATTTTGACCTTTGTTAGTGGATTCATACAATGCACGAAGCATTCCTATGAAATCCACTAATTAATCTCAAGAATTTATTTATTTTTAATTTAATTGATTATCTACTCTGATTCAACATACACATAAAAAAGTTTAATTATATAAATTATTTTCAAATAATCAGATTCCATTTAAAATTTTTTTTTTAAATTAAATAAGATATTTTTCCCCACCCGCATTAACATAAATTTTAATGAACTCTTTTTGTTGAGTTGAAACATTTGATAATAATAATAAAAAGAAGAAACAAAATTACTTATCTATTAAAATGTACTTGCCTTTAGGCTTTTCTTAATTTTGGAACAATAGATTTGTAGAGAAAAATATCTAGTACAATTTTTGATTTAAAACTACCCTATATGTTGGATTTTTAAATATTACCTTTTCCCTTTTTTTTACAAGCATTTAACAAACGAGAAAAAAAAGTTATACATATAAATTACACAGACACATCTTTGCGTTTATAAAAAAAAATGAACATAAAATAATAAAAATGAATTATAAGCATTTAGCTAATACGCTGATACTTCACATTATAAGCCTTAACTATTAGCTTTTTTTGTGTGTGCGAGTATATGACATATCCACAGATATCTCTCACTTATTTTATAATTTGACTTGATTCAAATTTATAGACTGCATACACACATGTTTAATGGTTATATTGCATATTTTAGCCCATTTTTTATGTAATACCATCTTATGCTTGGCTATATGAAGTATGCCTGTCATAATGACCTCTCCCAAATGAGACATTTAAATGGGATTATCATTTAATGTCTTTTAATCACTAATTGCATTTTCTTTTATTTTAAATCTAAAATTTTATAACATGGGTTTCAATGCTCTCACATTGTACATGACCTTAATGCCTTACTCTGTTTTGACCTGGAAGGTGTTATTACCCCAGCATTCCACAATTTCAAATGGACCTTCATAAAGTTTACAAACGTTTTAAACCAGAATTTCTCTGGTACACTTACGTGGGGAGTTTTTACCTTCAGTTTATCCCCTATTTTGAACTGATACTGTGACCTATTTTTTTGTTTCTTTCTCCTAGCACTCATCTGTTGCATGCAAGAATAATCCTCTTTTCTATCTGCTTTCATATCACCGTTTCAACAATTCCTTTGGGTAATTTTGCCTTAAACAACTTAGGAGCTAGTTTTCCGAAATGAAGGTGCATGGGGGAGAATTCAGTAAATTCATTGATGGACCAATTAATAAAATTGAGTACTTGAGGTAACTGCTTAACCCATCCCCTGTGATTAGTTGGAAGATATGTACGGAATAGGCTCCCTAGTTCTGGCATAACCCACTCACAGGGATTAGACTGCAGGATGCAGATGGAGGTGAGTACATGTTTCATTCCATGCTTGGTTGTCCACTAATTCCATTCTTCTGATATGAAGTTTGTTCCATGGTCAGACAGGACTTCAGGTTTCCCAACTTGTGGAAATGCAGAGAGTCCAGTATGCATTGTAGTTCTAGATAATGGATAGATGGCTACCAATTTGGAAAAAAGGTTGTAGACTACCAATAAGTATTTCTTTCAATTGAAGGATGGCAGTATGCCATAAAAATCAATGGCCATTATCTCCTTTGGGTTTTGAAGTATAATGGGTTCCATGGGGCTCACATAACTTTTGTTGAGGGTTTCGCTTTTTGGTAGATTTCACATTTATTTATCACAAGCTCCTGGTGTATCTGTGGCCAATAAAACCAGCATCTAAGGCAACGTTCTGTATTTGAAGTTCCATAATGTCCATACATATAATGAATATATTGAATGAGGGGGTGCCTCATCATAAGTGGTATCATGACCATGTATTTCTTCAAAATAATATATGTAAACTTATTATTAAATAAATATTAGAAACATCACTTAGAAGCGCTTTCAACTAACATTGTTGTCTTTGTCAAATAATAATTTGAAATATAAACTTTACCATAATTTCATGATCTTAATGTTTGTTGCCTGCCTATTCATTAAATCTTGCTTGTATTTATATATTAACATAGCTTCCTTGATTTTTCTTTTATTATTATTTTTTTCAGTTTGCAATATTTTTACATTATTATAATTGAAATCAAAACCATATATACATGATTTATGATGTTTATAAAAAGCAGAAGGTGATAAATTATCATTATCTTTAGAATTTTGTTTTATATTTTGAACTCTTTTTAATAACAAGTGCTCATTTGTTTTTTCTCCAATGTGCATCTCGACTAACCTATATATCCACTACCACAACTATGCATCCATTTATAAATGATACAATTTTTACTTATAAATAAGATTTTATCTTTACAGTTATTGTTATTTATAAGTTTATATATATATATGGGGCATGTAATTATAAAATTAAATATTTATAAATACAGTAATTAGATAATTAAAATTTGTATCCACTTAGAAGTGCTTTTGATAGTAATCTTTGTCAATAAAGGCTAACCTTCTCACAATTCTGTGATCTTAATGTTTACTGCCTGTATGTTAATGAAGTCATGTTCTTATTTATATATTATCATAGCTTCCTTTATTTTTCTTTTATTGTTATTTTTTTTTAATTTGCAATAATTTTACATTATTAAAATTGAAGTCAAAACCATAAATATGTGACTTATTATGATCGTAAAAAACAGATGCTGAAATATTATTATCTACTTTACAATTTGGTTTCAATTTTTGAAGAATTTTAATAATGTTAAAGCATTGCAAATTGAAAAAAAATAACAATAAAAGAAAAATAAAAGATGCTATAGTAATATACAAATACAAATATAACTTAATTAACAGACAGGCAGAAAATGTTAAGATCATGAAATGTGGGAAGGTTAGCCTTTCAAAGAGTTAGTTGACAGAGATTTCTAAGATAATCAAAAGTGCTCCTAAGTGGGTAAAATTTTTAATTATCTAATTACTGTATTTAAAAATATTTAATTATATAATTACGTATATTGCTTTGAAAAAATGCAGACATTGAATATATATATATATATATATTCTAACCTCCCCCCACGCATCCTCACCCCAAAATATACTGTTTATTACGAATATTCCAGGTTCTAGCTCAGTTAACAAATAAATAAATGAAATATTCAGCATTGATTAAAATGATTACTAGCTCTAATTTCTAAAATACAAATACGGTTCAATTTTTAAAATGAATTAATAAATATTTACTATTTTCATGAGACATGGGGTGACAATACGGGGAACGAGATAGACTACATTGAGATATTATCTACACGATACTACCTCAATGGCATAAGAACACTATTCCCCCTTTTTACTATACCAAATAACTAACTCATAGTATTCTTACGACTTTCTAAACTCTATTCACTACAATTAAAATAATAATCATATCTTAATCTTCTTTATAACAAGAATCTAGCTTAATTAAATAAAATGAAGTAAAATAAAATAAAATAAAATCTCAGGTTCATAAATTGTATTCTAACTGATTTAAAATTACAGTAGTAAAATATGAAAAGGGAATTTTATGTCATAATCTACTACACAGCAACTAACAATAATAAAAATAATAATAACAATAATAATATAATATAATCTTATTTCTTCCTAAATGAAATAAATAAATACGTACGTGGTAGTATTTTAATAATCTGACAACAGAATACATGTGGCAACATTAACATATAATTTAATGTAATATTGTGGCAACCGACTTATGACCAATAAATAATATAAAATGATGATCTTTTAATTTTAACATACCAATAAATTCTCAAAATTATTATAACACTTTTATGTTTACCTTTTTGTGCAAAAACTATATGTCTGTTTCAATTATAAATGTATCGTGATTTCATGCATCCATGTGGAGAAATAACAACACGGGCACACAACTTTAAAATAAATTTAAAAAACAAAGTTTATTAACAACATAAATAAATTAACAATATTTTTACACTATGTACATTGGATATCCCTTACTTTCCTATCTCCCTTAGTTTGTTAGTTTATAAATGAAATCAAAATATTATTTATTTCTCCTAGTTAAATCTTATCTTTTTAACACTTAGAAAATACAGTATTATTACTTGATTTATTATTATGGTTAGCTTATTACAAAATGTATTTCTTATATGATTATCACAAATACTTTGCATCCCTAATATTATTAAAATTATATTTCTTTACAAAATTTATATTCGTAGTAAAATTCTACAAAACAATAAAATTTTAGTTTTATATTGGTTGTATGGAATCTTACAAAGTCAAAACATTGTTCTACATTCGGTATTAGGTTTTTATTGTTCATTATCCAATGTTTATTAATCCTAATACTCTCATTCAAGCCTTACTTCGGATGATATAATTACAACTATTCATATACCATGCACAAGTATATGTTTATTACACATTATTGAACTATTTCTTAATAAATATGCAATATTTATTTTCTAAATATTATTTAAAAAAAACATTCAAATTTTATTATCACTTTTAAAATACTTGGTTTAGATTTCTCTTTCAAAAATCTTATATTCATTTCTGAATTAATTTTACAATGTATTATATGATTCTTTCTCTCTTTATGATATTTTGGACTTTCAATTTTAAAGTTACACAATTCTATACATTCCAGCAAATAAACTATTCTTACATAAACGATAGCTTATCTTCAGTTCTATTTTATTCATTATTTCTCTGAAAATATCTTTCTGACCGATGCAGATTCACGAAATAAGGATAGCGAAGATAGATGCATAGGATCAAAATATAACTAGAATATTACTCGTCATATACCTTGACAATCATGGCACAATGAATTAAAAGACACTATAGAGGAGTGACCTTTACCTGTCTACCAACCTCTATTATAGGAACGATGCTAAAGCTATTTCTTCAGCTTTATTATAACATCAAATTTTTAAAGATATGCAAAAACACTGTCCAAACTATATGTGTTCAGTTATAGGGCTTAGTTAACTATACTGAAATCACACAAAACTAAATATGATCCAAATCCTTTATTTTCCTATTTTTTAAAAAAAACATCATCTTGGTTTCCTCTCCACTAGTACTTCCAAGTCACTATCCGATCTTATTTCTCAAGATTTTTCTATACTGTACATCGACAAATACATATCTGCATTACTAACAATAATAAAATTCATTTATTTTAAAACTATTCCACTGTTCTATAAGAAAATCTTTTTTACTACTTTCCTCCGTATATTTAATCATATACAAACTATTTAAATATCTGAATACCTTATCACATGAAAGTTCAAAAGAATCACACAATTGTTCTGTTAAATTATATTATTAATATACTTTAAATAAATTATTGCATGCATATTCCGAATTACTCCTATCTCATCATATGTTAAAATGTTGTATAAAATGTGTACATATAATTTAAACTTTCACACTTCATTCTTAATCAATAGATGATCTAAAAAAAATACATTATGCATTATAAATAAATATCAATATTACCAAACGATCTTTATCTTCTCGATCGCGTTCCGTAGGCTTCACCATCCATTTGATTCTTGTAGATATAAGACTCACATACATACACTTTATTTTTAAACAATATTTCTATAATTTTATCAAGCTATTATATTTAAATCTCAATATTACTAAATTTATGTTTATATGTTTTCCCTAATCTCACATAACATTTTATATTTAAAACAAATTAGTAAAAAATATTTAAACTATATTTACTGTACTTCTTTATCAAACTTTCTTGAAAACCGTTCATATTAAAGCTAAAAAAAAATGTTTATTATTTCTTCTTCAGTCACTTAATGTTCTATTTTAAGGCAAAACAATTATTGCTCTGTTTAATAAATATTCATAGATGACAATCCTTGGTTTTTTATAATATTTAATACAATTATTAATTATGATATTAGTTAATCCCGTAAAGAAAAACGTCTACATATTCTCTTCTAATATTTTCAGCTAAGATTTTCCCGCGCGACTTTTGTGATGCATCTTCTAGGTACTTTGCTTTAAATATTCAGTAAATTTTTCGGTTTCCATGGATCCATTTTCATTAATTAATTTAAATTTATATTTTCTAAATCAAGCATTTCTCCAATGAACACTTTATAACATTTTTAATTTTTCTTAGAGAAAGTTTTTCTGATCTTTTTTTTTTAAAAAAAAAAACACAATAGCTCTTTCATATCATTCTTCGGTAATTTTTCCTTTCTTTTAAAGGTCTGGTACTATATACTTTGTAATATTTCCTTTTAAAAGGACAAACATTTTTTTTTTCATTATAACTTTTACATAATTCTTTATAATATACAGCATCTTAATTTTCCCATAGAGAAGAATAAAATAACTTCAGAGTAGCCTTATAAAATTTGTGCATCATAATTTTCCTGATGGCAAGTAACTTCTCTTTTAAGTTTTCGTATAGCGTCCAAATTATATTCCTCTGAGTTACAATAATAAGTTTCTGGTTGAGCATAAATAAAGCTGTATCGAGGCACTTTACAAATATTTTTCCTTTAGCAATATTTTTATATACTGTTTTCTGTAGTATTTCCATTTTCACTGCAAGGTTTTGGCTGAACTTGAATAAAATTACTGGCAAGAAAACTTTTAAAATTAGCCCTTCATGTAAAGGCAGTCAAAATATTATATGTTAAAAAAAAACTTTTAATTTTAAATTTTAAAATTATATCCCTTTTCTAGCTTACAGTCTTATTCAGCTAAAAAAATATGTTACTTCCTCATTCACTTACACATTACTTTCTCCCGCTTCGTCTAATTCTTATATTTTGTCTGCTAAAATACCTCCGTTGACTAATTAATGACTTTTTTAGCACGAACAAATTTACACATTTTAGTTTTATAATAGATTAAGCCCTTTAAAATAAAGAATTTATGACATCATGTCTTAAATATTATTTAGAATAGTATTTTTAAATTCAATTATAGTTTTATCAAAATCATTTAAACTTTACAACAATTATTAAAACAATATTTAATACCTATTTTAATATTAATATTTAATTTATCTTGTTTCTATTTAAATAAAATATTTAATTTTTTTTATTAACTGTATTCAACTTTTAAACACTACTTAAATATTACATCATTTAAACATTTAGAATAACTATTTACTATTTTAACATTCATTTCAGCGATAGACAGCAATTACATTTAGTTCCATAATTCACAAACTTTATTATTATATTCTAACAAGCGTGTGTGTGAAGGTATATAATATACAGTCACATGATTACTAACTTTAACAGATGATTTTTTAATTTACGTCTCGGTCTAAATTACCAAAACTGATATATTTTATAAAAAAATTTGGAAAATAATTTAAACTTGTAGAACTAAATATAATTCTCACCATCCTAAAGTTTATTTTAAAATATATTAGATTAAATTTGAATATTAATTATAATTATAATATTACATATAGTTTTTATTTTTTTTATTAGTTTTAAAACATTACAATTGGATTGTTAATATACTTTTAACTATTTATAGCTGTGTTATTTTATATGGCCAGCTTTTACAACCATAAGCAAGGATATAATTAAGCTTTATTTAACTGTTTTCTCTTAAAATAATCCATTACACTTTTATATACCAGGTATTTTCAGCCTTAAATTGTACTATAAAATCTAATCGATCATACAATTATTTATATATCATACAAACATATCTTAAAATTTAAAATTTTTTAGTAATTGACCATTCTACCCTATTATGACCTATAGATAAGGGCACAATATATATATATATATATATATATATATATATATATGGAGGCATCAAAAAAGGTTTGAACTGAGGTGATGGAAAATCATTATCATACACCAGTAAATAAAATACAGTAAAGTATAAAGATATCAAAGTAAGGTATAATATCCAAAATATATAAGCAATTTTATATATCAAGAAAGCATGAGATAAGTAATTTTATATATTGAGAGAGCATGAGATCAAGAGATCTCTGAGAGATCAGCCAGTCACTCCTTAGAGTAACTAAAATAAATATACATCAATAGTATATCAACCAGCATTATAAACTAAAAGAAATTATAAGTAATTCAAAATAAACTATTTATCAACATGAATGATCAACAATTAAAACATATCAGAATAAAATCAGCAGTCCACTTGTGACAGGATTGGGCATGAGTCTTCTGAAGACCAGGCTAACTATTGATCTTTGCCAGCTTGGGGGAAATTGTTTAACCATTAATTTGGAGGCACAAACTAAGGGTGAGTCCATCAGAATACATAACCAGAAAAACTAAGAAATAATTATGGGATACATAAACATGCTGATCATCATCAATACTCAGACCACTTGTACAGGTCAACTACAAACTTAACTTCTAATAAGACTAAACTAAAATTAAAATTAGTGCTTGGGCTTTAAAGAATATTATCTTTTGTGGCAACCAGGATGACGATTGATCAATGCTGAATGCCCAAAGCATTAAATACACATCCCCATTTACATATTTGTCCTGTGCTCGAATCTAGCACAGGGATCATAAGCTATATTACTGTTTGTGACCAAGAGATGATGGAAACAATTTTTAACATTTGAATAAGTTTATTAATCATAAAAATAAAAAATTAAAATTAAGGTCTATATGGCTATAAGTATAAATTAAGTTTTATATAATAAAAAATATCACATTTGTGATTTACGTACTTAATATACAAAATTTAAGTTACTATATTGTGGTTTGCATATAGCACACATATATATGTGCACAACATGGAATTTTACAATTACATGAATATATTTTAATTGACACTTAATAATGACAAAAAATGATTAAAATTTGCATATATGCCTTTTTTGACAAGCATTGACATTTATGTGCATATATTAATATGCAGTACAATTGACTTACATTACAATCATCATATAAAATAATAAATACATGATTAAACTTTTTAATTGGGTATTAAAAAATACTAAAAATGTTTGAAATTTTACATATATGTGTGAACATGTATATAATTAGAAGCCAACCAATAACCACCTAAACATTCACAATAAAGTTAATAATCAATATTTCTCACTGCTGCCAAGGCAACCTTCTCACCTTTTAATAGCAAAAAAGGAAATACACTCTTACTAATGGTCCATTAAATATACATGGACACTTAAACATTGCAACTTGAACACAGAGAATGAAATATTGATAGAATGAAAATTAAATAAACCTCCTTAAACATGAAATAAACATGTCTATGTAATGCATACTAATAGTCAATTATAATATCACAAAGTTATATATATATATATATATATATATATATATATATATATATATATATATATATATATATATATATATATATATATATATATATATATATATATATATATATATGCAATCACCCAAGGTCTCATTAAAATAGAATTATTGTGAATCCCATGCTCAAAGGCTTGGCTCTGGGATGGTGAAAGTGAAGAAGTGTGATCTTTGAGAAATCTTATTGATTAGGTATTTGTCCAGAGGATATAGAAAATAAAGCAGTATCCATATAACTGCCTTTTATATTTTATACATGGTCAGACTTGGTGTACTTTACCTTATTCTGGGTCACATTGGATTGATATACGTTTTTGCCTGATATATATATATCAAATAAAATTATCATAGTGTTTCACTTTTTGGTAAACTCATGACATAATGTTTTCACAAGATGGATGTTGGTAAATTTTTATTTTGCTAAAATATTTTAGTTCATTTCTGCTTTATATTCATCTTAACCACATTATCCAATATTCTTTTAATAATGAAAGTATACAGATCTTTATAACTTAATATTAAGAAAGAAGAAGCAAATCTTTTGCCAAATGGTAATATTTAGTTCCATTTTTTAAAAAAATGTGGAAATATCTTCCAAAGAATATTGTTCATCAAGATTGTCTAATTAATATTTTTTAGACTTTCATTAGACTAGAGATTATTCACTTAATGAATAGTAATTCTGTAGAGTAATTCTTACTACACCATTCTGAAGCAAGTTAAGAACTTCTTTGTAACTGTTTTAACACTTTGTTGAGGGATGTAATTATAAACATATGATCACAGACATGTAAAAAATGTATAATCCCAAAGATTCATAATTCATGCTAAACTAACAGTCATCAATTGCCTCAGATCACAATCTCTTACACATTTTTATTATTGTTCAGTGTAAATAGCCAATTAATGCATTTTAATTTATAAGTATCAAACTTATTGCCACCATAACTTTGACACAAACCCCCTAATGGCTGTCGAATGGATAAGAAAAATATTAATTTGAGTAGTGTAGTAAAGATTACACTACAAAAATATTATCCATTAAATGGGAAATCTTAGTCTAATGAATAAATAATAAAAAGCATTAATATACTTTTATTAAATAATTTATGTCAATGTTATGAGGGCAGGAAGTTTGATACTTATCAATTAAGCTATAGAAATTCACTTCTATATATGCTGCATAATGATAAAGATAAGTATAAGAGATTCTGATCTGGGCTAACTGATAATAGTTGGATTAGGCATCTTGGTGATCATACACCTTTTTCACATCTTTGATCATATATTTGTTATCATACCCCTTCACAAGGTCTTAAAAGTATATACAAACCAGACCATAACTTACATGAGATGGTAAAGTAAAAATCACACTACACAAATACTATTCATTAAGATTTTTTAATCTGTTATGGAAAAGAAATTATGTTTTATCTGTCTTATTTATTATTTTTATATATGTATATATTTGTTTAAAGACAATGATGTAGCCTTAGTTTACTGAATATATTTTTAAATAAAAACTAAATGTTGTAATTTATCTTTTAATATTGTTATAAGGGTATAAATTAATTGTATACTTTTATACAGTATATTTAAAATAACAACTCACATTTAGAATTGAAAATGGACTAACAGATGGACATTTATTTATGAGCATATTTCATTATAACCATAATATATAATAATAATGACACATTACAATTCATAAAAAAGAGTTAGGTTATATAACTTGCACACTACTTATAAATATTAAATGAGTATATCTTACTTTCAAGCTGAAAACTGGACACCATATCATATATGTTTAAGTAAAATATGCGGCAAGATATTAAAATATTAGTAGATGCATAGATTGTGACAATCTCTTTCGTTATTACAAACTTCAGTTCACTTTCGATAGTACTAAGTTTTTCTACGTTTGTGCTTACAGTTGTTTTGTTGGTAAAATGAATTTTATCTTCCTTATTTCCTACCATCCATGTCAAACTTGGAAGTGGATTAACGCCTACTAAGAAACATTGAGCAACAATCTCATCTCCCTCATAAACAGGTCCTTTCTTATTCCAAGTTAAATTAGGTTTATGAGATGGAAAGTCTAAAATATATATATAAGATTTCATATTATTATTATTTTTGAGATATTCTACGTTGTGAAATAGCTAAATAGCTGAACTTTTGACACAATAACAAGTATCTTCCCCAGAGCATTCTCCGTGAATGCTCTAGGAAGGTATTAGTTATTGTACCAAAACCTCAACTATTTAGCTATTTCACTACATGGAATATCTCAAAAATAATAATAATATGAAATCGTAATTTATTCGTGAAAATATTGTGATTAACATATAAATATTGTTCAGAGCACATAGGTCATAAGTGCACAGGTATGTATTTACTATTAATAATAAATAATAATAAAAAAAGAAATTAGTTAAAGGATAAAAGTGAAACAAACAAAGAAATTAAAAGAATTAAGTCATTGATATTTTTCAAAAATAAAAGGGAAAAAATATCTATAAAACTTGTTTATTAATTACGGTTAACCGCTAAAATGGACTCTGTAATAAAGCCTATACTAAGGCCTAAACGCTCTAATGGGAGGAAAAATATATATTCTAACCTTATGAGTCCCAAAGTTTAGATTACAACAATAAACCCTCCAAAGAACCTAAGAATAAATCTACAACGGTAGAAAGCATTTCAAATAATCAAAATCAATTTCTTTCTTCTTCGACTACTAACAACCTGATAATAAAATCTATGCTAAAATCGAAACACTGTCACGTGAAAGGGGAAAATAATTCGAAATTATCTAGTGATTTCCAAATTGTAAATGCAAAGATTGCAACCCCTAATGAACCTAAAAATAGCGGTGAAAATGTTCGAAATGATCATACCGTTAAAAAAAGTATAATTCCTCTAATAAACTCGCGAAACAATGGGAAAACTTCGCAATAGGGGAAAAATGATGATTCCCCAATTACAGCCTCAAACAAAAAAATGAATCACTTAGAGAATACCAAAACTTTACAAACACCATCAAAAACTAATCTATCTCCAATAAATAATCCAGAACTGGGAAAACAGATTAACAACAATAATTTATATAATAACACAAATCTAAATCTCATAAAATCTCCAAAACATTTAAAGGAAAATAAAAATTCCCAAACTACAATAATTAAACCAAATCAGAAATCGACCATAAACCATAATGATATGCACTCTCCGATTCTAAAACAATCTTCACTAAGTCACCCAGAGTTTGACAAATTCAATATGACAGGCCCTGAATACAGGGATTCAAACCAACTACCTCACAACTCTGAGCATAATAAAACCACAAGCCCAATGATGAATGAAATGACATATGCAAACAAGGTCAGAGCTAACATAATGATAAATACACATCATCAAACATCACAACCTGATAAATACATGGAAGCAATTCGACTTTTACAAGAAATAGAAACAGAACAGTCTACATCAAACTACTCTAATCATCAAACAACATCTACAGATAATCCTACTTGTGATATTCAGAACCATGAAATAATAAATGAACAGTTTAACCAAACCATCCCATTGCCACTCCACAAATCTCTACTCAATTATTATAATGAGTGTTTTCCACTCCACAAATCTCTACTCAATTATTATAATGAGTGTTTTCTCATACTTTCCACTACAGATAACTGTTTAAATCTATACACATTCCCTACATCATCACTATATGAACTATGTAAAGCACATGGCTGGTGGAAATCGATCCATAAGATCCTCTTTCATCTAAATGAAAGATATTTTATCATCCAGTTCACAAACCAACAAGTTAAAGCTGCCTTTAGAAATAGTCATAAACTCCTAAACAACAAATTTCTTGTCTACATTGACCTCAACTGCCCAGTTGTTTTAACAGGGCGAATTCAAAAATGTACCATGGACTTTGAAAAGGCAGACCTTCTGCGCCACTTCAAAGACTATGGCACCATTACCAAATTTCAATACCTAGTAGCAGACAATGATGATCCCACAGTATACATCAACACTGCACAATTTCAGCTAGTTCTTAAAAAAGGAATTCCATCTCAATCAGTCCCATCTCTAATTCAACATGGCGAATCTCCACTCAACATCATCTTTCGTGGCCTTCTACCCCAATGCTTCCATTGCAGGCAGAGAGGCCATCTAAAAAAAGATTGTCAAGAGAGAAAATGCATAATTTGTGGAGAGATTCGGTACAAATTCCACAAATGTGATAGCGATCAAGAAAATCAACATCTAACAAATACATACCCAAGTCTCAAGCAACAATATATCACTAGCAATACCACAGATCACACTACATCATCATCAAAAATTCCTAATGATAAAACTTCCTTGGAAACAGAATAATTTCAACTCACTCCTGAACCGCTGCATACCAATGACAATTGCATAACATCATCAGATACAGCAACAATCAGACAAACAGAAATGGACACCGATGCTGAACAAAGCGACACTACAATGGCCAGCAACAGAATTCCACATAAAAGAAAACATAAAAAAAAACAATAGCTCTGAACAATCACAAGAAAGTAGCAATAGCAATGAATGTGACAATCTTCGAGATGCAACAAAGACTAATATTCCCCCACCAAATAGACCTTGTGAAAAAAAACGAAGAGACCGTTCTCCAAAAGTCACTAATATTCCCCCACCAAATAGATCTTGTGAAAAAAAACGAAGAGACTGTTCTCCAAAAGTCACAAGTTCATATAACCTCACAAATGAAACAAAAACAATAGACCAAGATAACAACATACAACTGATTGACCCTTTGTCTCAAAATAAAGTGGCCTCATGTCAACATGAAAATGATAATGAACGCTTACTAATAGACTTATCTCCATCATTGCGGCCTATTCCTGAACCTATTCCACCAGACCTCAACTTATCTAAGAACCTAATACAATCTGAACCTTATCATCACCCCACCAATTTGATGCTGGAACAGAATATTATGGTCTTAGAAACTGGATCACATTACAATCAGGCAAACTCTCCCACACGAGAGAGCAGTTTCACTATCAATGATGACTTTCAACATAACATCGATTAATGTCAGAGGCATGAACTCCCTTGGCAGAATCCAAGCATTATCATTCTGGCTTAAGCATAATACACCTGATGTTCTTTGCCTCAATGAAACAAAACTTCACACACTATCTGACCAAAACATCATACAGAGAATACAAAAATTTGGATACTTCCATTATTCCTTCTCCTGCTCTGCATCTGGTGGAGTAGCAATTCTTTTTAATAAAAAATCTAAACCTTTTTCAAAATAATTCATATAGACTCTAACTGCCTCATAGCCATTATACAGGTAAATGGATGGACACTTAACATAATAAATGTTTACATGACCAAAGCATCAGATTTAATCTATAGAATCATCCACACTATCAAAGTGGTCTTAAGAACTAACCCTTTTCCTGCATTGATGTTGGGTGACTTTAATCATACATACGATTCTTTTGAAAAGAGTCACTTAAAATCACTGAGCAACACCTTTACAAGTGGAAGACAGCTTTTTGATGTGTCTGCCTTCTCATTCTATTCATCACGGTTTAAGTCCCTCATTGATCTTTTATACTTCTCTCCTTCACTTGCTCCTTTCATTGAAGCTAACCTGTGGCCTGTTGTCTTTATGGACCACAAGGCATTAGAGGTCCTTATCAGAATTGTGGATAACATACATTCATATGGCAACATTGCACGAACAATGAGGATCCTCACAAAGGAATCTACCACTATACAACTCATCTCTGAGATTTACATATCATTCAACTCTGCTAATATAAACACACTTTCACCATGTGATAAATGGAATAACTTCATAAATATTCTACAATCACATATTCATAAATGCACTCAACATAATAAAGGTCCCCTCAAATTACTAAGTCAATTGGACAAGATAGCCGACACACTTAAACATTTGCCCATACAAAGGCAAAATATCCAAGAAATTACTCACCTTAAACTACAATACAAAGCTACCCAACAATCCCTGGCTGAATACCTATCAATTAAACGCGCGCGCAGTTACTTAGCATATCAACACTGCTGGACTCGAGGTTACATCAGACGGGCCCTAGGATCCAACCAACAAAACAAGGCACCCTCATCGATCAAGATACACAGTAAACAATATATCGGCCTCTCCATGCTTTCCAAAATAAGAGACTTTTACAAAAGAAAATTACAACCTATTAGTGTCACTAACATCCGTAGAGTTTTTGTTACTAACAACCCTATGGAACATAACATCACAGATGGTGATATTCTTGACAAACTGCAATCACTCCCAGAAAGTGTCCATCGTGGCAGGCATGGAATTCCCAGATTTATACTTTTACACCTAAGAGCTTTTACTATCCCAGTAATCCATGGAATGATAGACCTCATCGCCATTGGAAGTCATCACCTAATAAACCTACATCCCATATCCATGGTACTCTTTTTAAAGAAGCGTGATGCACAACCAGATCTCAATAACCTGTGTCCTAACTCGATGATTCCTCTATTGACAAAGATCATCGAGAGCATCATTAAAGACAAGATTCAATATAACATAATTAAACAACTTTCGCACTATCAATTTGCTAAAAAAGGCACTTCAACATCTGATGCTGTCAGCCACTTCAGACTTCTGGTCGATCATGTGTGGAGACAAAGGAAGTCCTGGCCCATTGCAGTCCAACTTGATATAGCTGGGGCATTCGACTTCGTGAGAATTGATGTTCTTCTCAGTGTTCTGGAACAGCTAAATGTACCACCCGTATACATTCAAATGAATGAGAACCTTCTTTACAATCAGGAAGTGTTCTTGTCCCTAGATGGTCACATAGCCACAGTATGCCCTACATCTCCATCCACCAAGGTTCTTCCCTGAGTGCACTTCTCTTTGCTGCCTATATCAATACAATGCTGTTGAACATCGAGGCCACGTTTTCTGGTATCGCTGTTCCACTACTTAATGAGAACATCAATCACATCTCCTATATGGATGATGTAGTTGTGTTTTTTTTATCCCATGATGAACTGGGTAAGCTAAAACAACTTCTTGATCACCATGCCAAATTATCTGGTTTCCTTGTCAACCCAAAAAAATCAGCTATTTGGTCAATTCTTACTGGCCAGAAGATCTCTGGTGGATTTGAAGCAGTGCCACAGAAATTTCTAGGATTTCACCTATCAAAAACACCCATGGCGATGCGTAAAGAGATACAGGACTCATTATTAGAGAAAATTGAAACCACAATCGCATCTTTGTCAAAAATATACCTTTCCCTATTTGGTAAAGTAGCCCTTTTAAATGCTCTCATTCTTCCAAAAATAATATACTATTTGGCAGGGTTCATCCCCACCAAGGTATTCATCAACAAAGTAGAAACCGCCTGTAGAAAACTGTGTTGGGCAGGCCAATCACCCGTAATTAGCTTGAGAATCCTCCAAAAGCCCAAAACTTTAAATTGTCTCTCACTACACTCGCTAACTATATTCAACTTACAACGCATCCATAATGTACTCTACAACATCTTCAAAAAAATGAACGTACTCAATGCCCACTTCCGGAAAAGGACATTCAATCTACTGATCAGCCACCCCCCAGAGGACGGGCCTTGCTCCTTCAACAGCAGATGAACTTTATCTTTGATAACATCAAACCAACATCAACCCTATTTGAAAGAAAACTTGCGTATTGGGAAGTGTTTGATCTTCTTGACCATCAAAAACAGAGGATCCCCAGCTGCCTTTCAATCAACATCCCTCGAATGATAAGGATGACCAAGCTCTGGATGTTGCCACCAAAAATCGTGGACTTCCTATTGAAATTGAACCTGCATGCCCTCCCAACAAATGCCTTCCTCCACTATAAAAGGGGCCAAGATATTGACCCTAATTGCACATTGTGTCAAAGACAGGAAGAGACTACCGATCACTTCCTCTTCGAATGCACAACTTTGAACAATTTAAGAACTCATTTTCAACAAAACATGACAAGAAATCAAATTGAAATGAACCTCAAGACAGTAATTGAAAAGGGCATATTCTCTGAGATCCGACTTTCGGCCATAATTAACTTTTCCATCTAAGCATTGCACTGTACACTGGTGTTCCAGGCTGAAACCTTGAATAATATATTCACAGCATTTTGCCAAATTCTAAACAAGGAAAAAGATAGAGATATGTGCACTGCTGACCCCTTCACAGCTGCACAAACCTGGGACTCCATTGCAATTGGATAGAGCTCCCCACAACTTTGCTGTTTATTGGGTGGCTGTTGCTTTTCATCATTTCATAAAACTCAAACATGGATATTAATACTACCTACTAACAGCATCTCATTTTAATTTTTTCTGCTATGAACTTTAGACAAATTGGGTTTCTATGGTCTATTTTTGGAACAACAAACAAGTCACAAAAGTTTCCTGTGCAAACATTAACTCAAATAAATCCTTTTTTTTTATTTGCATGCTATTTCATAATCATTTACTTGTTTTTTTTACTTTTTGGTCTATATTTCTATGGTCTAAATGTACAATAAATTTGGTTTTTGAAAGATAAAACTTGTGAAAGGGTTAATAATTAGTTGAAAATTAGTTAAAAGGCTGTAAAGTCTTTAATATATATATATATATATGAAAGAAAGCTAATAATGAATAAAGATGACAAACAAAAAAAAGTAAAAAAATGGGTAAAGAAGTGTATAACAAAATACATCTTTCAAAATCACTTATTTGGAAAAAAAAAGGTAAATAAAAGATATTAGAAACATATAGGCAAATAAATAAGTATTAGAAAGTTATGATATTTGAAACGCTGTAAAAAAAAAGTAAGTTTAAATGCAAATTTTATTAATATGTGAAACTTGTATAAAATTTTCATCATAGTTCTGTATAAAATAAAAAATAAATGTGTGAAATAATATCTTTTTAATTAGTTGGATTCCAGTAAACAACAGCCTGAAAAATCTATAAATAAGGCAGATTGAGATTATTAATTAGTTGATTTTTCGATTTTCTGTTATCATATTTGTCTAAAGAGCTAAATGTGAGACTAGCATTTATGAGCAATATTAACTGGTGTATATCCATTAATATGTGTGGCTAGTTGTCCTAAATGGGCGTTTTCTCAGTCTTTACCCATCTGAATTCTAACTCACCAACAAAAAAACATCTGCTGTATTTCCTGCTAAATAGATTGCCATTATTACTCATGCTATGCCTGAAGAAAAAAACTGAAATGCTTCTAAGAAACTGGAAAGCAAGAAAGAAGGAGATTAAATCAACTGCAATGGACCACACCAAGAATAACCCAGCCAGCCAAAGAATCTAGTGAAGAATCAACTGTTTCAGCAAAAGAAGTTGGTGCTTCTCACAGGATGGTCTAGAGTGCTGAATGTCTAATAACCTAGCTAAACATTTTTCTATCAAACATTCATGTATTGATTTATTTTATATAAAAAAACAGACTAGTTTAAAATTGTGCAATATTTAAAAAAATAAAAAAAAAAGAACTATTACTAGAGAAGTTAATTTTGTTAGATAAAAGAATTATTACTTTATGCTGGACTTCTGCTAATTAGCTTTTCTGCCATATAATTATATTATTTCAATGCTTACAGATTTTTTTATTTTAGATATATGAATTCATTATGTTATTTAACTTGATATTTATTTTCTTTTAATTAAACATTATTACTGCTAAAATATAGTTGTCGTGCTTAATTCTTTTTTCATCAAAAGAATAAATAACAGTAGCAAAGTAAATCTAGGTTATTAAAACTTATGTGGTTAACTTTAGATTTAAATAACATAAGGGATAAATAAATAAAATGTTATTCTAAAGAGAGGAAAAGTGGAATAAACAAAAAAAGAGGAGGGGGGGCTATATACTCATATATTCTTTTGTTAGTGTGATAATCTCTGAGAAAAAAATATAAATATTTCAAGTGCTGGATGGCTAATAAACCATTCCTTATGAATACTTTTGTCCAGCACACAAAAGGCATCTGACTGGGAAATATAATGTTGGAATAATATGTGTGTATTTTTTCAGTATTAGGTCAGGAATATGGACTTAAAAGCTAATTAGGTTTGTATTTTCTTCTTGCTTAAGATAACAATAGAAATTAAATAATTAAATATAATGAAAACTGTTACAATATATAATGTCTACTCTTATTTAATGAATCAAAAATTGTTAATAAACATTTCACCAACCTTGGGGTGCTGAAATGTGTAATAACAGTATTTAGTTCATTAGACAAAAATGCTGCATGTATTATTATATATATTGTACTGGGTTAGAATATGGTCATTCGAAACACTGGTCTCTTAGGCAGAGAAGAACATACTCAGAAAGTATGTATGTTCAAACAATAGCTATAAAAAATATAACTAGCATTACATTTCCAGGACATAGCTTTTTCTTTGCTGTTCGGTTCAACACCACGTTCAAAGCACTTTTTTTGTTTGTGTATAAACACAGGTGCCAGCTATCTATTCAAAAGAATAAACAATGCACTTTAAACAATGGCCATTAACTCAATATCTAAGTATCCATGGCTAGCTCAGTTGATGGTAATCACTAACAGATTATACATAATTAGTGGTGAAAAAAATTGTAAGAGAGATTGGTAAAAAGAATTGACAAACAAATAAAGCTTGAGTTTTAAAGATCATTTTTAATTAACATTTACTAATTTTAAACATTTTATAATTCTAATATAACACACACATATTTTAAATTAACACCCTATAATATATATCTTATGAAAAAACATAAATAATGTTTGAAGTTTATAAAATCATATAGCATTCACAAACACCCACATCAATAGTTCATTTTATGCATGCTTATAGAGTTCAAATTACTTGTCTCTGGAGGTTTTATGAATTAATGTGATGCAATGGCTATTATAGAAATAAGAATATGAAATATTATTACCTAGAATTTTGAATGTAGATGTATAACTTCATTTTATTTGATTACTGCTTTAGGTGAGAATATTTCCAGCCGGCTGGGATGTTTCCTTGATGAGTTTCCTTATTATTCACGATTATTATTATTGGAGACAATTAGATACTGACAGAGATTCTTCAAGTTGTTACGCTGACATTATTTCATGGGAAGAGCTTGCTGTTTTCATCGGATTTCAGGCTGTGGAGAGACGTGTGTTCCCAAAAGCTGCTCAGCACTACATTTTTGTTTCTGCATACATAATAAACTGAACTGTTATTTGAACTGAAAGAATTACTCAACTGAATGATTGTCCTCTCTCATTTAACTGACTCAATTGATCATCCTCAATGAACTTAACTGACTCAATTTATTGTCTGATAAAAAAAACGGTCTATATATACCTGAGATGTGTTGTCCTTGTAATATCCTCTGGCAATATCTGTTGTCAAAATTCCTTTGATAATCCTTTGACAATGTCTTGTTTTATATAATTTTAATTAGTAGCTAATCCTTTGGAGACAAGCTTTTTAATCCTGTTGTTTTATATTTTAATTAATAGCCATCACTGTGTTTTAATGATAATCTTTTTTATTTCATTTTAATATTTATTATGCATACATTTTTATTTATTTACAATCAGACATATATATGCACATATATAACTAGTTTTAAGATTACTTTTTCTTTAATTCGAATGAAAAGAGATTTGTGTTTTTTAGACTTCAAATTATATTTCAACTAATAATAATAAACTCTACTTCTTTTTATAAAACTTTTTAGTTTAACTTATTAAAGAAATCCCCTTCCCACTTTTAATCAATTATTTTTTAACTTTTATTTCAAACTCTTTTACGAAAGATTTTTATTTTAAAACTCTGACTTTTTAATTTTACTTTTGACAGCAAACTGATTTTGTTTACTAAAGAAACCTTTTACATTTTTATAACTTATTTATTATTTTAATAATTTTTTTAAATAAAATTATTATGTGCCAATATTCGATATTGGTACAATATATATATATATATATATATATTGTGTATCGGTCAGATGATGTATGTTGGCTTAACCTAGTTCGAATACTATGTGAAAGTACCTCGAGGCCACCATACACAAGATATAGAAATCAAGAATATTATGACCTCTGTCCTATTCAACTTTTTTCGAGTCTAACTACAAAACAACAACATATCTGAGATATGCATAAATTATTTTCTCATCCGGCCCAATGCTTAGCATCAGGGAGAGACATGGACAAGAACACTTACAGGACTAACTAACTTAAATGGGCATAAAAAATGTAATATGAAATATGTGTTTGTGCATGCCTGGATCATTGGAAAAGTAAAATAAAGGTTAAGCTAATCAGAAATTGAAATAAAATTAGAAAACTTAAGCCTTTTTGATTAAATAACATATTTTAATAAAACATAATGCTAAATATTTAAAAGATTTTAATTATCTCCACTATTCCCTGATTGATTATATGATAAATAATTTGACAATAATGTGGAGGGCAATTACATAACATTTTGCGATCTAAATATATATCTACCCAACTTTAATAAAATTATTAACTCGAATCCCCTCGATAAAGCACAATTAAAATAAATCTTTCACAAAGCATTTTCTAGTTGTTTTGTGCTTAAAACAATATTAAAATATTTAAGACATTTATATTAACTAAGATATAAGTATGGAGCTAATTGATTTAAAAAGTGGACATATGCTCTATTATAAAAGCACAAATATTGGAAATACAAGTGGAGTAGGATTCATTATAAATAAAAAGTGGAAGAACAATATTGTGGAGATTGATGGTGTATCAGACAGAGTGGCAAGATTAGTTATACAACTTAATAGAAGATATCAAATGCAGATAATTCAGGTTTATGCCCCAACAAGTTCTCACAGTGATGAAATAGTAGAAGATTTTTATATGGATGTACAAAAGGCTTTTGATCAGAGTAAACAACATTTTAAAATTGTTATGGGAGATTTTAATGCTAGAATTGGTAAACAAATGAAAGATGAAAGTGTTGTAGGTAATTTTGGTTATGGTAATAGAAATGAGAGAGGACATAGACTTGTGGAGTTTGCAGAGAAGGAAAAACTTTATATTATGAATTCTTTTTTTGAGAAAAATGTTAGAAAAAAATGGATATGGAAGCATCCAAATGAAGGTACAGCAGAATTGGATTATATTTTGACTAACAGGAAATACATATTTCAAGATTGTAATGTTCTTAATAAATTTAACACAGGAAGTGATCATCGATTAGTAAGGGGTAAGATACATGTTAATGTAAAACTAGAGAGACAAAAATTATTAAGAAAAACTATATTTACAGTTGATATTCCTAATCTTCAGAAACATTCTAATGAATTTAAATTACAACTTACAAATTGGTTTCAAGTATTAGTAGATTTTGAACATGATTCAGATTTGAATGAAATTAATATGAAAATAACTGATACACTTTTAAAAACTGCAACAAGGATAGCTGGTAGAAAAAAGCAGCAATTGACTAATAAAATTTCTACTGAGACTAAAGAACTTATGAAGAAAAGAAGGAATATGAAGATATGCAAGAATGATGCATTAAAAAGAATTGAATATCTCGAATTTTGTAAAATGGTGCGGAAAAGAGTTGAAAATGATATAAGAAAGTATAACTGTGAACTAGCAAGAAAAGCAGTAGAAGAAAATAAAAGTCTTAAGAATGTAAAACAACATTTTGGTATTGGTAGGAAATTTATATCTGCAATAAGGAAAAAAGATGGAATTATTACTAAAAAGAGGGATGACATTATGAAATTGGTAGAAGATTTTTATCAAGAATTATATAGTAATAAAGAACAAGTACCTCCTATATCTATTACATCTTCCGAATTGCCCAGAATTTTAAATGAAGAAGTGAGAAATGCAATTAAATGTATGAAAAAAGGAAAGGCTCCAGGTAATGATGGAATTATAATTGATATATTAAAAGAAGCAGGTGAAGAAAAAAGAAAAAATATTAGCAAAGTTATATACCAAATGTCTAAATGATAAAGATGTACCGGATGATTGGAAGAATGCAGTAATAATATTAATATTTAAAAAAGGTGATAAAGAAGATATTAGAAATTACAGACCTATCAGCCTTTTATCAGTTTTATATAAAATTTTTACCAAGATAATTACAACTCGTCTACAGAGAACCTTGGATTTTCACCAACCAAGAGAACAAGCTGGATTTAAAAGTGGTTTTAGTACAGTAGATCATATTCAAGTATTGAGAGAAGTTATAGAAAGGACAAATGAATATGAGTTGTCATTATGTTTTGGATTTGTAGATTATGAAAAGGCATTTGATTCTATAAACATTTCTTCAGTGATTAAAGCATTGGATCATCAAGGTATAGATACAGGATATTGTCATATTTTAAAGAATATTTATAAAAATGCAACAGCAACAATTAGATTACATAATGATACTGGGAAAGTCAACATTGAGAAAGGTGTAAGATAAGGTGACTCCATATCTCCAAAACTTTTTACAGCAGTGCTGCAAGAAGTATTTTGTGGATTAAAATGGGAAACTAAAGGAGTGAAAGTAAATGGAGATTATTTAAGTCATTTAGATTTCGCAGATGATGTAGTTGTTTTTGCAAATAATGCTTCCGAGCTGCAGGAAATGTTGCAGGAGTTATCAGATGAAAGTAGGAAAGTAGGACTAAAGATAAATGTTAAAAAGACTAAAGTAATGTTTAATCGATTTGCTCAAAATATGAAAATAAAGATTGATTATGATGAATTAGAAGAAGTTAAGAGTTACAAATACCTTGGTCAGATTATTAATACAGATGGAAACATAATAGAGGAAATTAATCATAGAATTAAACTTGGTTGGAGTGCTTTTGGTAGAAATAACTTGATATTAAAAGGAAATATGCCTATGTGTTTGAAAAGAAAGGTTTTTAACAAATGTGTTTTACCAGTTCTTACTTATGGATCTGAGACTTGGACACTTAATCAAAGATCAATACAGAGACTTCAGACCACTCAAAGAAGTATGGAGAGATGTATGTTGGGAGTAACAAGAAAAGATCGAAAACGCAATGTATGGGTAAGAGAACAAACAGGTGTTACTGATCTCATTGAAAAAATTAAAAGATTGAAGTGGAGTTGGGCTGGACATATTGCTAGAAGAGATGATAATAGATGGACAATTGAAATTTTAAACTGGATTCCAAGAGATTGTAAAAGACCCAGAAGGAGACCACATGTAAGATGGATGGATGAAATAAGAAAATGTGTAGGGGTGATGTGGAGAAGAGAAGCTAAAGATCGGAGAAGATGGATTAAACTTGGAGAGACCTTCATCCTGCAGTGGATTGATAATGGTTGATAATGATGATGATGATGATGGAGCTAAAGGCAGACAAAGAGGTGTTATCGAGGAGATCAAGTTGGCAAACAAAAAAAACTTACTAGTAATTAGAAGACCGATATTATTTTAAATTGGAAAGTTTTAAATGGAAAAAAATAATTTAAACTGCAAATAAAAAAACAAGAAAACATGTATATATATTTTAAAATGAGGAATAGTGAAGGGGGAAAAGGTTAAGTATAACTAGATGACTGTACAAAAATTAAATATACATCTAGTATTAGTATAATAGAAAACAGTTACATTATATACATAAGTAAATGAAACAATTCAGAAAGGTATTTATCAAAAGGGTAAAGTTATAAATAGTTCATGAGAAGATTTCATACAATTACCAGTCCTTGTTCTTTGGGTCCAGTTCCCTTGATGTGGTAGCTAGATTAAATATGTGGGGATTTGTCCAGACAAGGAAATGGAAATTATGCAGCATATTAATTGTGAAGTTCACAGACATGGCTCACAGTTCAGGTTTCTCATTGTTGGTCAGGTTATGGCATTTTGATGGTTTTAGTAAGACCCTGGTGGCAGGCAAAGCTGTTGTGCCTAGCTGTCAAACATGGTTGCTTCCATCAAATTCATATAACTTTTAACCGGTCACATGTTGAAATCAGATCAGTAAGAATAAATCACTGGAACTCTTCAAAATAGGTTTTGCAATGCTTTCAGAATCAATCTCTGAATAGTAATAAGAATGATCGGCAAATTTCAGCAGTTTCTTCAAGAACAAAATTTAAAGGCAAAATCTGAATAATAATTTCAGGAACACATTTGACCAATTTTCTCAATAAAATATGATGAAAAACAAGCAGCACTAGAACCAGAAGCAGAACCAAAAAAGGATTTTAAAAATAAAATTTAAATCATTTAAAACATAAGATCTGCATGAATACTCATAAGAAAGCATAAAGATTTTAAAAGTAAAATCTCAATAATTTAAACACAGAATCTGCATGAATAAGCAAAAGAACCTAAGAGATCTGGTCTTTTGTTCTCCTCTCCCTTTTATACATTTTCAGGAGCTACCCTTCTATTGTTTTGTGTATAATTTTAGATCTTGATAAGGCCCCTATGCCCCTTTGTTTTGAAGCAACTTTTAGCTAAAAATAAATTTTAAATTTTTGTTATCAAATTCTGCATTTAATTTCGAATTTGATTTAATTTAAAAAGGTTATCTTTAATTGCCTTTAAAGAAATATTAATTGAAACATGTCATTCCTTTAGAAATGTTGGCAGCCTTATCTCAAATTAAAATCATACGCCATATTTTAACAAAATTTAAAAGAAAAATATCTTATTATTTCTTTTAACAAAATAACATTTTATTTCAACAGAATTTTACATTAAATCATATATATATATATTGTAACCAGTTGGATTACATAGACACACTAATATAGTGTGTGTGCATAAATATATATGTAAAATTGAAAGGAAAACTAGAAATAAACACAGACAAAAATATAGTAGACATTTTTCTACATTTACTAAAATAAAATAATAACAAGTAAAGGGTTAAATAACTCTGAGTTTAAAATAAAATTTCATTATGAAATTAATGTTTTAAAAAAGGTCTTAATAAATATAAATATTGTATTGTTATTATTATTATTCTGATTGTGAAACGTAAAAACACAATACTTGTTTTTGAAAAAATTTTTTTAATTAATTAAAACATATATGTTTTTAAAGGGATTAGAGAGCTAAAAATAAAAACTCTGTTTTTAATCAAAGTGTTGTTAACACCTCAGATGAGTTTATAAAAGACTGATTAAAAATATATCAGTTAATCTGGTTAGTGATTTTTGAAGAGAACAGGTCAGCTGCAGAGTTGGTTACAATATTTAGTTGCAACTTGATGAAGTTTGCAGCAGTTGGTTTTAGCTGACTGGAGAGTTGGCAAAATAGCTACTATGAAATTATGTGGCTGAAGGCAGAACAGTAAATTCAGGAACCACTACTGTTTTCCTGGTAGGAGTTTGAATTTCACATCAAGAAAATGACCCATTTCTTTGTGCTGTAATTCATAGCCTTAAACATGGAAAGGACAGCTGCTTGCCTGGAACAGTTCTACACAGACGGGAGGCCAACTATGGACCAACATTATACATGGATTATACTTTTACCTGATAATGACAATCACTAAAACCAAACTCACCAAGAAAAAAAATCTTCTAGCTTGCTGAAAGGCAGAGAAACACGGATAAACGTACATACAGCTGGTGGTGAGTAGCATTATATATGATAAGGAAGTTTTAAACAATTTCCTTAGTAAAATGACATTTTTATAACTGATAGAAATATATAAAACGATATTAGTTTAAAATCGTTTATTAAAGAAAAAAAAACTGTTTAAAGTTATATTTATAATTTAGAAAGAAAAAAACTACAAAGAAAGTTATAATTAATAATCAAGAAAAAGATTTCCAAAAATCTTTTAGACTAGAAAAAAAAAAGACATTTTAAATCAATTAACTGTCAAAAATTTGATAGTTCTTATTGACAGAAAAAGATTATATTCAGCAAAGAGGATTAAATTGTGAAATAATCTTTAATAATTTTATTGTGATAAATACAAATGTTATGTATATAAATTAATGTTTCGCACGTCTGTACAAATTATATACACGTGTTTCAGTAAACCTAGTATGTAAAATGTATTTCATTTAACTGAAACTTCAATCATTTATTGTATTTTATATAATTTAAGAATTTGATAATTATTTTGTAACAAGTCAAATAGGTTATTTCACGCACACACATATGTGTGCGTATATATGTCAATTGTATTGTAAATAACAATGCGCGTCAGACACTTATGTGTAAAATTGTAATCATTTTTCTAAATTAAATGTTAATTCAAACATGTTTATTTTGTATCAAGCCACATGCCTGTGTGCTGAATGGGTTTTAAGTAAACCTAATTTATTAATCATGTAACTCAATGTATACTTTTCAAAATCAGAACCCTTATAAGACCTTAAATATCATTTATTTTTTATTGTTATTAATAAAATTGTATTTAATTGTTAAAATTGTATTCCATCATCTCTTGTTCACATACAATAATAGAGCTTTATGTTCTCTGAGCTAGATTTCAGACACAGATAAATGGGGATGTGCTTAGTGCTTTGGGCATCCAGTGATGATAAATCATCATCCTGGTTGGCACAAAAGAGGATACTCTTTAAAGCCCAAGCACAATTTTTTTATTATTTTACTTTAGTCTTATTAAAAGTTAAGTTTATAGTTGGCCAGTACATTAATAGTACTTTAGTGGCCAGAGCATTGATGATGATCAGCATGCTTTAAATGTCCCAGCATTATTGTTCTATTTCTGATTATTGGGTATTTTAATGGATGGGCACTAAACTGGTGCATCCAAGTTATGTTTATATAATTGCCCAGGCTGGCAAAGACTCAATAGTTAGCCTGGTCTACAGAAAACCCATTTTCAATCCAGTCACAAGGTTGACTGTTGATTTATATATTTTATTGTACTAATTTGTTTATTCCCATCAATGATGATGATGGATGGTTATTTCTCTCTAATATTTACTTATACTGATATTTACTTTATAATGCTGGTTGATAATTATTATGGTTGCTCTTTTGAGTTAGCTTCTGATCTCTCAATGTTCTCAGAGATTCTTTAATCTCATACTCATATCTTTAAATATACTTATATATACTTTATAAATCATTGATGATTTCATTTTAAATTGACAGTGGTGATGATGATTTTGCCATCACCCAGTTTCATTCATTTTTCATTTGATACCCCCACCCCATCCCGTTACAATATATATATATTGTAACGAGCACAGACGTCATTACATTGTTTTTTATTATTAAACATAAAGTTAAAATAAAAAGTTCGCATTTAAAAACTTCTTTTTTTTTGTTAGACATAAAAATTGAAAATCTTAAACTCGTATATATATATATAATCGCGCAGAAGAAAAATTATTAAAATAAAACTTTATTGAAGAAAAAGTATTTTAAAACTAAATCTTAAAAAGATTTAGAGATAAAAATATATCTTTAATTTTGGAAAACACAATAAGTAATCAGAAAATGGAAATGATTATTTTAATTAGTAAACTAGCCTTGGGCATTTATATGTATAAACAGTGGTCAGATAGGAGAGAAAAACAATGGAATCGGACCTCAGCGAAAGGACCATCACATTGATGACGTAATGTCAATTCAAGCTACAAAATTAATATAAAAGGTCAAGTTTGAAAATTATTGATTGATTATTATTGAGAGATGTGACAGATATGTGTTAGTGCAGAGGTGAAAAAGAAGGGATTGAAAAGACGCACTCTTCAATCCCTTCAGTTCTGCTAAGAAAGAAGGAGAAATGAACTATCATTTTCTACATTGAGGACCAGTTAAAGCAAAAACCTCTGGATGGATAAATAAATCGGCCAACAGAATACCAATCTTAGGGCGGCATGGGAATTCACATTCATGGCAAGCAATGGATAAAATTGGATGTTTTAAAAAATCGTAAGAACTTTATATTCATTTGAACAATAAGAACTCTAAATTTTAAAACTTTTTGGTAAATACTGCAATAGAATCCTATCTGACCAAACTAAAATATTTATTAATTAGTTATAATTTTATTTGATGTGTTTCTTTTGTAAAATCATTTCCATTTATTTATTTATTTATTTATTTTTTGTTCTTTAAGTTTTATCATGATTTTTGTTTTTCGTTAAATTAATTATATAAATGTTAAACTTAAGTCAGGCGTGAATGGCTGTATAGATTTGCAAAGTTATATTAGGGGAGGGTAATCTTAGGTTATTTGTGTCATAGTTGAATTGGGTCAATGGATGGGATATATTGGTGTGATTAGTAGATGTAATATCAGATTCGCTATGGGCAGAATCGTTTCATATGCCGCACTCACCCGTTTGCCTATGGAAGGAATTATAAGACGGAGAACGCAGTTCCTTTCTATGGAGTTTTTTTTTTATTGCTCTTCTTGTCAGATAGATGCAATATTCCTATTTGACGAGAGGCAATTTCTTCTCTTAACTTTTTGGTGCTGCCGTATTTCATATTACATTGAATGCATCGATATATCAGATAAATTGATGCCAGTTTTGACTGTGAACCTTTAGTCTAAGGTTAAATAGGGATAGAATGTTTATTTTCAAATGCAAATCTATGTAGTCTATTCATACTCGACACTAAATAAAAATGCATTAAATTTAAGTTGTTTATAGATGCTTGCATGGATTGGTTATCGGTTAAGTATGTTTTGGGTTTTCATATTTGATCAAAATATATAGACATTCGATAAATAATGATACCTTACGGTGAGTATCTAAAATGTATTTATTCGGATGTCTTTTAAGTTATTGGTGACAATGCAAGTATCTTATGGTGAATACTATTGGGTTACTTATAAATCTCCCTCTGCAATTGTCAGTATCAATGATTTTATATTTTGATCATTTATGTTTATTTTGAAATGTTTTTAACCGTTGTAATCTATGTAACCGATCTATACTCAACATTATTAAAACAATTTTTTATAATTCCATCTGTGCGAACTTAATTAAAATGTAAACTTATAATATAATAGAAATTAAAATGTAAATTAAAATCTAAAGTAAAGTTAAAAATAATGTTAAATGTTAAAATGTAAACTGATACTAAAACAATTTTAAATCTTATATATATATGTGCATAAATAAATTTTTGTATGTTAATTACTGGCAGTGGCTTATTTTATTTATTTTTTAATGTTGAAATATAATTAGATAAGATATGATATTATTAAATCTCTGCTACTCCCTAAACTAGTGACTTGGGCTAACGACCGGAATCAAAATTTAAAAAAAAATTTTTTTTTTGCCTTATGTATCTGCCTACATTATAAATTTTTCTAGGTTCAAATGTCTAGATGGCACCCTGTAGTGCAGATTATGGTAAGCTCACTTTCTCCGGATCGTTACAATATATATATATATGCTTGACGTTTATATATGTTTGATGAATAGGTTTTAAAAGTAAATTTTAATAGCAATTTAACCTTAACGGAATTGATTTTAAAAGAAATATTTTAATGCATATACAAATTTAAATACCGTTAAGTAAGCAAAATGAATGTATTAATTTTAGCTTTAATGCAAAACCCTGTGGATACTGGATTATAAACTTAATTTAGATCTCAATATTAGTTAAGTTTATAGAAGGCCGTGAAGCATGGATCGGACTTCCGGATCCATTGCTTCATTTCCCAATAGTGAGTGAGAAAAAATGTTAAAAAATGCAGTTGCTTCAGGTCAGAGATAAAAATTTGTGCCAGGTGAGTTCAAGCCTACTCTTTAATTTGCTGTAATATTTACTTTATTAACTAACTAACAGTCTTTCTTTTCTTTTCTATCTGTAATTCATTGTCATATACTTAATACCAGGTCCGTATTGTTTTTAGTTTAACAAGTTATATTATTACTTTTTTTTAATTTCTGTACTTTCTGGGATCCGGTGGTATGCAAGGTTTTAGGTTTCTAGCATTATTCTGTCTTTTTATGCTGTGACTATCTTTCAACAGAAACGCATTTCCTCCACCCTTCTTTTTTAATGCACATGTTCCTCTATATATTGGGAAAAACTTTTTAACTTTCCTTCACACTGTACTACTTGGCCTAAGGTCTCTCAGTCATACTTGTTCCCCTTGCCTAAATTGACATTGCCGGTTTCATTTTTTCTTCTTACGATGCAGAACTGCCCATTTTTAACCGTTCATTCACTATCTTTTGGTTTTCTAGTTGGTCTATTTTCTCCTCTTCTACTAATATTTTGGTTTTAAATACCTGAGGATGTGCTCTACCATACTGCAAATGTGTTGGAATAAATCCAATTAAGTCATTCATTTTATTATTAATATCTTGTCCCACCTTTTCAGTTTTATTTACCCAATCTGAAGTTCAAAGAGTGTTTGTGCTCTCCCTATCCTCTATTATCTGCCAATTTTCTTCTCCACTTTGCCTTTCATGTATGATTGACAAGTCCAAGTGGTGAATATCCTTACATAATTCATCATCAATCAGTGATTTGACATGAGTATCATCTTGTTCTTGTCGATCTTGCCACTTTACTTGAGTATCATCATCTGGTAATACTTTTGTCATACCAGTCTGTTTTTGATGGAGTTTCATATTTTTCACCACATGGTTTAATCTTTTTACTGTGTTTCCCATGAATTTTTAGAACATAGTCATCATCATTTTTCTTTCCTCTCTCAGTTCTTTGATGAGAGCTTCCAAATTATACTCTTGATCACTATGAGTACATGTTGATATCTGGGGAAGGTTGAGTACTACCTCCTCATTGTCATAATCTTTACTTCTCTTCTGTTCCTCCATTTTTGCCTAATATTGGCTATTTTGTTATTCAACAATAACACCTTATTTCTATAACTTATTTTAGTCTTTTATAAACAATTATAACTATCTTTACCAACCTAGAGGCAACAACGGAAAAAAAAACTAATCAAGGTAATATATTTTACTATAAGTATCTGCCGCTATATACTTTTGTATACTCTTATACTTGTTACTAAAGCAAAATTTTATTTCTTCGTAAAATAAATTAATATTATAATTTTTATTCTCTATAACTATCTCTTTTACTTTTGTATTGTATTTAGAAATTAAACTTTGCCTACCTCATGAGTTCCTATCTTAACAAATGCCTAAATGTGTCGGTTTTACCATGAAAAAAAATTTTGCTCTATCTGTGTCTGTTTTGTATTAATTCTACATATATGAAACTCCTCAATTTACTTCTATATATTTTTTAAATTTTATTGTTAATGTCTCAGCTATTCATTTAATAGTCAAAAATAATGCAACTTACAACTGGACCCAGCTTTGTCTGACACCTGAAACAACTAAAAAATGCATTTACATTAATACAACATGTTTCCATATATCCAAAAGGAATATGTGAGCAAAAATGTACATATGTCATGTTTAAAATTATTTTGGCTCACTAAGCATACATTGTTATTTTTGATCAGTTACTATACTATGGTTTGGTTTATTTGAATCTGATATGAGAGATTGCACTTGCTGACAAAATTATTTGATGAGGGCACCAGTCAACAAGGCAATAGCCATATCAATTATACATATTATGGATAATGATCCAAGAACACATTGATAAAGGTTTATAATGTTTAACATAATTAGATTTATTTTAAATTTCACTTCACTTTCAAAACAAAATTCTTCCTCATATGATTCTGCTGAATGAAAAAAAAAATCTCTGCACGAATAAGTAAATGCTATTTTTAATGATTTTAAAATTATATCTTGGATGTATAACTTTAAGTAAGTTAATATGTATGACCTGGGTTTGAAACCATGCTACCATTTTGTTCATGACAAAAAAATATAAATTCAGACAGCCAAAGTACGATTCACAAAAAAATATAAAAAAAAATTAAAATAAAAGTAAAATCCCATGATAACTGCTACTCCGAATTATGAAACTGGGATCGAAACCAAATACCATTTTGTTCACAACCAGAAATCGTTATACAATTATCAATCAATTTTACAGATAATGCACTAAGATCAAAAACTGTTAAAAACATTCATATAAAAATGGGTTTTGCTGAACTATAAATGAAATGTATACCATATACACCCATATATATGAATATATACTTCACTAAATAAGCATATATATAACCACATATCAATATACAAAGAGATATACCTACATGAATATTTCTTTTATTATCATGTACATGATTTTATTTTGAAAGATTCATCACATTGTGGACCACATACTCCTATTATTTCAGGCTTGTAAACACTGGTCATAAATGTAACGAGGAAAGAATGATTGCAGACGTAGACCTCTAATTTCAGGCTACTCAGCAATCCTGAATTCTAAAGTGTAAGGGGTCTTCACCAAAATGGTTACTAAAAAAGGTCTTCACCAAAATGGTTACTAAAAAAGGTCTTCACCAAAATGGTTACTAAAAAGGGTCTTCACCTAAAACGATTACTATAAAGGTCTTCACCTAATGGTTACTAAAAAAGGTCTTCACCAAACGGTTACTCAATAAATGATTCCAATAGCACAATCTGAATTGAGAAAAAAAACCTTAACTAAAGTTGGCTGACATATATGTTATACAATATATATATATATATATATAAAATGACATATATGTTATACAATATATATATATATATATTAAAATGAACATACACGCATTTATTATTTATCAAGTTGAATATTAAGTTTGATGATAAAAAAAACTTATACCTATATATTATTTGCGAGGAAACATATTTATAAAATTAACAGTGAAAAAAAATATTTTGCCTGATTATAATTATTCACTATATATAAAAAGAAACGAAACACAGAGAAAGTGAAAAAATATTTGGTGATATCGTTCTATGACACATATCAATTTGAAATTATCAAACTTTTTGATCTACAATAAAAAAATATCTACTAACAGAAAGAAATTGTTATCAAATGATTAGATCTATACAAAAATTTTATAATAAACGAAAAAATATATATTATCTATTTGTACCTTTTACTAAAATTAACACTGCCGTATGTACACTATATTTAAAAACAGTTATTATACCAAAATTGCTCATGTTTAAGCAATACTAAAATAACATAAAGTATGAAAGCTATTTTAAGGGTGGACGGGTGGGTAGTTATTTGACATTTCCACCACATCGAAGCTATATACTTTATAGGAAAAACGATATGGTGACTGGTGATGACAAATCTATTCATTAGGGAAAAAAATTTGCTTTAACTCACATATTTAATCTCATTTTATCCTCACAAAAAAAAAACTAATGGAGTGTTAACCTTTCTAAATGTAACATATTTATTCTATTAGATTTAAAACTCTGAAAAAATTTTTTACACTATGATGCATTTCAATTTTTAATTAATTTTAAAATGAAATTTGGCCCACATTAGGAGACAAACTCGAAAAAAAATTTTTTTACATCTATATATACCTTAAGTCCCCTTTCCTTTCCTTCTACAAAATAAAATTTGGCCCATTTTGTGTGACAAATATGGGGAAAAAATGTTACACATATCTATTATTTTGTGTTGTTGAAAAAAACATTATATATATGCTCAACAATATACAGGGTGGGAAAATATTCAATCACCTCACGGATGGGCGTACAATCTGGGAAAAAAATTCAAGATATATATTATTCATTATTTAAAACAGAAGAAAGAAAAAACATTATACATACATAACAAATGCTATATAGGGCATTGCAGGGTGTGGGAATCTTGAATAGCCTCATGGATGGGCATCCAAATATGTAGACAAAAACTACTGTACCAGTCAGATTATTTATGTTGGTTTAACCTAGTTTGAATACTAGGTGAAAGTACCTTGAGGCCACCCATACATGAGATATAGAAATCAAGAATATTATGACCTCTGCCCTATTTGCCTATTCTCAAGACTAACTACGAAACAACAACATATCTGAGATATGCATAAATTGTTTTCTCACCTGGCCCAAATCTTAGCATCAGGGAGAGACATGGAGTGGAACACTTATGGGACTAACTAAGTTAAATGTTCATAAAAATGTAATATGAAATATGTTTGTGCATGCCTGGATCATTGGAAGAGTAAAATAAAAATTAAGCTAATCAGAAATTGAAATAAAATTAGAAAACTTAAGCCTTTTTGATTAAATAACATATTTTAATAAAACATAATGCTAAATATTTGAAAAGTTGTAATTATCTCCGCTATTCCCTAATTGATTATATGATAAATAATTTGAAAATAATGCAGAGGGTAATTACATTACATTTTGCAGTCTAAATCTATATCTTCCCAACTTTAATAAAATTATTAACTTGAATCCCCTTGATAAAGCTCAATTAAAATAAATAATTCACAAAGCATTTTCTAGTTACTTTGTGCTTAAAACAATATTAAAATATTTAAGACATTTATACTAACTAAGATATAAGTAAGGGGCTAAAGGTGGACAAAGAGGCATTATCGAGGAGATCAAGTTGGCAAACAAAGAAATATTACTAGTATTTAGAAGACCGATATTATTTTAAATTGGAAAGTTTTAAATGGAAAAAAATAATTTAAACTGCAAATACAAAACAATAAAACATTTTTATACATTTAAAATGAGGAATATCACAGGGGGAAAAGGTTAAGTATAACTAGATGATCATATGAAAATTAAATATACATCTAGTATTAGTATAATAGAAAGAAGTTACATTATATATATAATTAAATGAAACAATTCAGAAAGGTATTTATCAAAAGGATAAAGTAATAAATAGTTCATGAGGAGATTTCATACAGTTACCAGTCTTTGTTCTTTGGATCCAGTTCCCTCGATGTGGTGGCTTGATTAAATATGTGGGGATTTGTCCATACAAGGAAATGGAAATTATGCAGCATTTTAATCGCGAAGTTCACAGACACAGCTCACATTTCAGGTTTCTCTTTGTTGAACAGGTTATGGCATTTTGATGGTTTTAGTAGGACCCCAGCAGCAGGCAAAGCTGTTGTTCCTAACCACCAAACATGGCTCTTTCCATCATATTCATATAACTTTTAACTGGTCGCAAGTTGGAAACAGATCAGTAAGAATATATCGCTGGAACTCTTCAAAATAGGTTTTGCAATGCTTTCAGAATCAATCTCTGAATAATAATAAGAATGAAGCCCGGAAAATTTCAGCAGAGTTTCTTCAAGAACAAAATTTAAAGGTGAAATTTGAATAATAATTTCAGGAACACATTTGTCCGATTTTCTCAATAAAATCTGACAAAGAATAAACAGCACTAAATCCAGCAGCAGAACCAAAAAAGGATTTTTAAAGTAAAATCTAAATCATTTAAAACCTAAGATATACATGAATACACATAAGAAAGCATAGACATTTTAAAAATAAAATCTCAATAGTTTATCACAGGATCTGCACAAATACGCAAAAGAACCAGAGAAACCTGGTCTTTTGTTCTCCTCTCCCTTTTATATCTTTTCAGGAGCTAGATCTTAATAAGGCCTTTATGCTCCTTTGTTTCGAAGCAACTTTTAGCTAAAAATAAACTTTAAAATTTTGTTACCAAAATTCTGCATTTACTTTAGAATTTGATTTAATTTAAAAAGGCCATCTTTAATTGCCTTTAAAGGAATATTAATTGAAACATGCCATTCCTTTAGAAATGTTGGCAGGCTTATCTCAAAATAAAATCATACACCATATTTTAACAAAATATAAAAGAAAAATATCTTATTGTTTCTGTTAACAAAATAACATTTTATTTCAACAAAATTTTGCATTAAATCATATATATATATTAGGCATCTACCCGTATTATCGTTCTATAATTCATGCATGTGTACGTTCTTTCCCGCAACTTCGAGTAAGTATATTTATGAGCACAGATTAAATCCCATCTCAAGCACCAATCTTACACTTTGATAAGAATTATACTCATCAAACACATAAATAAGGGTTCTGTATATATATATATATATATATATATATATAGGGTAGCGTGTCCAGATTAGCTCAATCTCAACATCTGGGGAACATGTCTAACTAGAGAACAAAGCAAAGACAATTCCCGACTATGTCTTATATCTACGTATGCCATATGATAATTTACTTGTTTATAAATTATATTACCCAGCCCAGAAGTTATAACAAAACTAAGCTATAAGTTACTACGCTAGTTATCATTTAATGCTAAGCTTTATAGACACCTATACATATTTTAATATTCATGCGCACAAGCCATTTATTCCGATACACACATATATATATAGCAATGAAAGAGTGCAATTACACATCAGAGTTGTTTATTTAATGTTTTTTTATTATTTAATTTAAACAAGATTTATTACTGTATTTAATATATTGGCAACACAAGTCCCTTCATTACTATGCATTCATTGAACATATATATAGAGCAAAGGTCAATTTACCTTAATTATGATTGAATGTCCACATGGTCAAAGTTAACAGTCTGCACATTTATAATCTGAAAGAAATACTGGCCTTATCAATATTTGTTGATCCTAAGAATGGTAAACATTCTGCAATGCGATACATCAAATAGCTTATCATAGAGGTGGAGTAGAAGATTTTACTCGCTTAAGAAGTCCCAGCTGCATGTGCTTTGTTGCCATTACACTTGATAATTTTAAGCATGAAATTTTCATAAATCTAATTCAGGTGAGTTCTACAATAATAATCCACTGGGCTGGTTTGACGAAACTCACACTATTTAGTTACCCCAACATTTTGATGGGAATATTACTAAAACTTCTTAATTATTACACGTTAATACAATCCAAAATCAGTGCCACATCTTTCTCTTTCCTTCTAATCACCATTATCTCTTTAAGAGAGAAAAAATAGTTCTTTTCTTTTACACTCTTTAACCTTGCATTTTCCCTTATCTATTCATACGCTGCAAAACAGGATCCCGTATTGTTTCAGAATACCAACTTGACCAGTTGTCAGACTTCTGGCCAACAGAGTCATTAACTCAAACTGCACACAGCAACTAATTCATTCTATTTCTGTAGCTTTATATGCCCAATGGATTAATCAAGAAACATGTATTACCACCAATATTATTAAAAGTAGAATTTAAAACCTCAACGAAAAACCAATATATATATATAACCAATAACAAGTTTATACAACTCCATATATAATAGCCTCTCATCAATCTCACATATAACCGTTAATACCTATACACACTTTATAATAATACACATACAACCACATGTATATATATATATACAAGCATACAGTCCAGCCCTTAACAGATTACGTATTACTTTCACACTCTTTGTAACAGGGTTTGAATGACTATTTATACATCTTTTCGCATATACACAATCAATCCATATCAACACTCACAATTAACTCTATGTTGCATTATCTCTTGTATTCAAACCCAACTACTGTTACTATATATATATATATATATATATGCTTCGATGTTTATATATGTTTGATTAATAGGTTTTAAAAGTAAATTTTAATAGCAATTTAATCTTAACGGAATTTATTTTAAAAGAAATATTTTAATGCAAATACAAATTTAAATACCATGAAGTAAGCAAAATGAATGTATTAATTTTAGCTTTAATGCAAAACCCTGCTGATACTGGACTATAAACTTAATTCAGATATACAATATTAGTTAAGTTTATAGAAGGCTGTGAAGCATGGATCGGACTTACAGATCCATTGCTTCAATATATATATATATATATATATGTGTGTGTGTGTGTGTATACGTGTGTAATGTTTAAAAAATGTGACATGATGTTAATTGTAAATTATATGTTGAACTATTTTGATAAGCGAATTGCATGAGAATATTGAATTTAAGAAGACGTTTTAATCAATAAGGCTATTCTGGGAAATGCAATAGATATAAAAGAAATAATTACCAAATTAGCCACAAAAGCATTTCAAAAGTATATAGTGAACAGTTGTACCATAAGATGTTAATTTATTAATAAAATTTTTGTGCAACAGTGAAAGTAATTGCACTGAAGCCTTAAATGTGAAAAAATTGCAATTTTATAATATAAATGAAAAATAATGTTGGCATTTCTGGTATAGAGATTGAGGGGTTATAGTCACTAACTAATCTAAGAAAAAAAAAGGTATACATATATAAGAAAATTTAATCTGAAAGCCTTTATGTCAGAAGATTGTGATGATAGGTATTAGATGTGAAAATGAAATCACTAGTTCATTAGTTACAATTGTAATTATATGGAAAGAAAGGGGTAAATAGAAGTGATGGTATACCATCACAATTTTCACTGAATAGTTGCAATCAATTAAAATGCCAATGAGAAGTCATCAACAAAACAAAATAAGCATGAAAATCAGAATAGAACAAAAATATTAATAGTTATAATAATAGTAAGTTAATTCACCATCATGAAACATTAATAATCAACAATCATCCCTTGTGAATGGATTTAAACGAAATTCAATAGTCAATGTCAAACATAGGGCATGATAAATCTCTGGATGCATAAACTTAAGTGTTAAAGAAACTATCATAAAAATAATTCTAGGATCCTGATACATAGTGAACATTATCAATTCTAATGGCCACTTATTATTTTAAGCATAAGGTAATCGATAAAATAATAATTCTCATAAAGTGATTGGACTTTTGTAACGGGATGGGATAGAATCAAAATGTTGAGGTGTTGCCAAATTTTCATCACTCCCAAGTAAATTAAATTTAAATATTTATCAAAAGTATATATAAATAAATATATTAAAGGGGAGCATGAGATCAAGAGATCTCAGAGATAAGACAGTCACCTCTTACAGTAACTAAAATAACTATAAATCAATCATATATCAACCAGCATTATCAAAAAGTAAATATTAGTAATAATCAAAATAAACCAAATCATCATCATAAATGATCCACAATTAAAATAAATCAACAGTTCATCCTGTGGCTGGATTTGAAAATAAAATATATATATCAACAGTCAACATTGTGGCTGGATCAGAAATGGGTCTTCTGTAGACCAGGCTAACTATTGAGCCTTGCCAGCTTGGGGCAATTGTTTAACCATTAATTTGGAGGCACAATCTAAGTGTGAATCCATCAGAATACATAACCAGAAAAGTCTCTAAACAATAATGCTGGAATATTAAAACATGCTTATTACAATCAATGCTCTGACCACTTGTACTGGCCAACTATAAACTTAACTCCTAATAAGACTAAACTAAAATTAAAGATAGTACATTGGCTTTAAAGAATATTCTCTTTTGTGCCCACAAAGATGATGATTGATCATCTCTGGATGCCCAAAATCACTAAATACATATCCCTATTCATATATTCATTCCATGCACAAATCTAGCTCAGATAACATAATTTATATTACTGTTTGTGATCAAGAGATGACAGAAACAATTTTTAACAGTTGAATAAATTTATTAATAACAATAAAAATGAACATAAGGTATTATAGGATAAGGCTTCTGATTTGATTAATATACTATATAAAAATATCATATTTGTGACTTAAAAAATTGCTATGCAAAATTCATATTATTACATTGATTTACATAAAACCCACTCAGCACACAGGCATGTGGCTTGATATAAAATTAACTTGTTTGAATTGACATTTAATAAAAAAGTGATTAAAATTTTACATATAGGTTGTACTTGACAAGCATTGACCTATATACACACAAATATATGTAAGTGCATGCGACTTCTGAACATATTTAACTTGTTACATAAAAATAATAAATGGTTAACCTTTTTAACTTATATTTTTAATAAGACCATATCTATACTAGGTTTACTATAATACATATAGATAATTGCACAGATTATTAACATAACAAATCTAATGTTGTCAAAACAATAAAAAAAACCTTAATTTTTATAATTACAAATTCCATTTTGAATATATATAAAATTTACATATTTTTTATAATAATAAAAGTTACTTTCACAATTATTCTTTGTTGAAAATGTATAAATTGTCACACTTTATCAATTAATTTATTGTAATAAATACACACTATCAACATTTTCTTCTTCTTTAATAAACGATTTTAAACTAATATCGTTTTTTATATATATATATATATATATATATATATATAAATATTTTTATAACTGATATATATATATATATATATATATCAGTTATAAAAATATTTTACTAAGGAAATTATTTAAAATTTCTTTATCATATATAACACTATTAGATTTCATCTCAAGCATAAGTTACTTGTTTGATTTAACTTTAAATTATTAATTTATAATTTTTTAAAATCATTTTAAGGGATATTAAAATAAAATAACTGACTGTATATACACACAATGTGTTTATCTGTGATTCCTTGCGTGTATAGATAAGCAGCAGCATAAGTACATCAATTTCTTCAAGTTTTTTTCTTAGTAAATCTTGGTTTTTGGTCCATCAGAAAAATATAATCTAGGTTTGTTGTCATCAACAGAAAAATGTATTGAATTAATTTGTTGTGTACCATGAGCTTCCTTCTGTAGTTTAAGCAATTGTCAGAATCAGTTAGAGGTACAATTCATGTGATTTGTTTGCATGTTATGAGCTTTCTTCAGGCCAGGATTGGCAAAATGTCTCCTAGAACATATTTAAGCAGCTAGTTGATTCATTTGGAGGGACCTTGCCCTCATGAATCAAAACTCTGCAAATAATACCCTCATAAGGTAATTTTGTAGGTGTAATGCAAAATTAAAACTTTTATTCAAAATTTTCAGTTCAGTAACTGATAATTTTTTATCTGATAAATTCTTTACAGCTGTATACTTTCTCCTTCAGACAAAGACAACCTTAGCACATATATCCTGTTTCTTTTAAGCTGTTTGTTAAATTTCTTTGTTTACCTTCAAAATTTAAAATCATTTTTAGTCACTCTAAAATCAATGATCTTATCACAAATTTATCATAATGTTGGATGAAATTATTACTTAATGAAAGGCAGAGTTGAAACAATTTTTATCTAAAAAATCTAAATTTTCTTCTATTTCTAATAAAAGCAGTTAAAATACCAAAACTTGCCTTATTTAAAACTGCATCAATTTTCTTCGTATGCGCATGGAAGGAAAGTTTACAACAGCCAGAACAATTGACTAAAAATCGAAGATCAAGAAGGGCTTTAATTTTTTTCACACGCATTCTTTCAAAATACCTCCATTCATTAAGCAAATGTTTCCCGTAAAGATTAATAATGTTAATTCTAATATTTTCACAGATAAAAGGTGATTTCATATTATTATTATTTTCGGGATATCCCATGTACTAATATAGCTAAACAGCTAATGTTTCAGGACAATAACAAGTATTTCCTCAGAGCATCCTCTTTCTCAAATCATAGGAATGCAAGTGAGATTTAAAATCGTTTTTATCTTTTTGTATTTCCTCAGAGCATCCTCTTTCTCAAATCATAGGAATGCAAGTGAGATTTAAAATCGTTTTTATCTTTTTGTTTCTCCTCATACTTAAATTCTATTGGTTGAAAAGGTTTAAAATATATTTTGTCTTCTAATAGCTTCTTCCAAATCTTGTTCATCTTTAATTCACACCTTTCATTTATGTTCTTGGGTCTTCTTTTGAAGATATTATTTGCAGAGTGGAAAGTCGTTTATCAAAAATACCTTGCAGGGAAGCAGATATAGTAAAGGGGAAAATATACGATATTTTAAATAAAGCAAAATCTCCTAAAACTAATTTATCAATTAATGAAATAAGAGCTATGTTTGCATTAAAAATGACAAATCTATTATTATTCTTCCAGTAGATAAGGGTAATACTACAGTAATTTTAAATAGGGCTGATTATTATAAGAAAATACATAATTTATTAAATGATAATATTTATAAAAAAATTTATAGAGATCCTATGACTTACATTGAAAAGATATTCCATTGAGACCAACTGTAAGAGCAGTTGGTTCACCATCACAGACACTAGCTCGTTTTTGACTTCTTTTTTACAACCACATTTAACAGAAATAACAGAAATGTCATCATATGTTAAATATACCAATCATTTAGTTGAACTTAACCAGGATATTAAAATGACTAAGAATATTTTGGGAAGTTTTAATATTGTTTCACTTTTTACAAGTGTAGCTATAGATGAAGCTATTCAATTTTTAAAAATAATATGCAATTACCTAATTTTGCTGTGGTTTTTATTGAACACTGCTTATCGAATACATTTTTTTTGTTTTTGATCGGCAGATGTATAAACAAACATCAGGTCTAGCTATGTGTTCACCAATTTCTCCAACATTCACTTCTATAAATTGAGGCATAGAAAAATATGGGTCTCATCTTTTTCTTATAGTTGTGACTTGTGTTTGAGAATTGAGAGGTCCATGTGATGTCATTATTACATCTGACTGGCTGTGACATAAGCATGTTTAAAGCGTATCTGTTGACGGTTTTAGATTTCACGTTATTACAATGTTATCTGCTTGTGCTTAATAAATTTGATATATTTAAGGATTCTTTATAAATTTTGAATCATTTTAATAAAATTAATATAAATGCATAATTTCCTTTGGATTTGAACATTTACACAGTTATTACACATTAAGTTTCATTTATTTAATATATCATTACTTTTATTTGTTACTTGTTATTACTTGGTAAAAATAAATTGTTTATCATTATTTTCACTTCAATTATTTAAAAGACAATAATTATATTTTGTATTTGAAGGGATATAGACATATAAACTTTAACTAGCATATGGTTTAAACATGATTATTTTATACACATCTCAACTAATCAATATTTAAATTACTATCTCTAAATTTACATTACATCCATAAGAGCTACCGGTCTTTATGATTCTATTTTATTTTCAGTTGTATTGGTATATGTTAGAGACATAAAACTAAAGCATATCAAGACTTCCTATTCGATTCAGTCCAACTTTTTTTTATAAATCGGAAATTAATTTTGTTTCATTAGTTTTTTTGTCTCTATGGGCATTACTCCATTATTTGTCCCATTTATACCATACATTACTATGTTGTTTGATGCAATGAGACATTACCAGCACTCTCTCTCTATTTATATATATATATATATGGACACAAAAACAAGCCTTAATTAAATCATAATTTTCTACTTCTTCTTTTCCTATGTATTGATTTTTATTATAACATATCATACCATTTGCATCTTCTTAAAGTGTCCAAGAAGGTGCAAATGGTACGATATGTTAATTAAATCATACTATATCAGTGGTAAATAACTGCATTTAATTTAAAAAAGATGAAATAGTGCTAATATTTTTAATAATAATTTATGTTAATGGCTTAAAATCTTATGTGAGAGTCACTTATGAATGTTAGTTGGGAGTTTTATTTTTTGTATTATTGTTATATTTGATGAAATATTTAATGATAGAAAGGGGGTGGATTATTATAGGAGTTGTTAATGTGTAAATTAAGTAGTGGTTGGTAATTTGTTGAGATGTTTTTCTGATCTGTTTATTCATTTACACACCCATCCATTATAAGTAGTGTAATCAATGAAATATATTTAACCAATAGCCACATAAGTTATATTTTAGTCAGGATAATCTAGTACTCATATATAAGTGTATGTGTGTGCATGTATGTCTGTATAACCTTACAATTGCATTTTCATATTTAATTACTGTACAGAATTTTACATTTTACAATAAACCACTTAAAATTACAGCAAATATCTCTGATAACAGGTGCAAGCATATTTTGAGTGATTAATGGATCTCTGGATTAGTGAATTATTTGACAAACTGAATTGTGTTATCAACTACTTTGTTCAATGACTAATTAATGCTTATTTGTTTTAAAAATGTAAAAAATTATTTTTTTTGCTTTATTCGATTTGATTTAATTTAAAAAATCAAATGATTTTTTTAAGAAAAAGTTTATTGAATTATCTAAGGGTGGAGCTACCCTTTGGAGGATAAGGTGACCTATTGATTGATGGAAAAAAGATGTATTTAAGTGAGAGTCAGTAATAAAATATATTCTGCTATTGCCACTTCTTTTATATACATGGGGTTTTAATCTCTTCCAGAAATCAAGTTGGTTAAACTCCAAAGTGTAATTTTTTTAAAACATTATTATTTTATAACATATAGTATGGGAATTCTACTGGACAACTTTAAGAAAAAAATGTCAGGCTATTTTTTTTACAATGTATATTTTTCTTCACTCAATTTATATGTTTATAACCTAAACATACTTTACTTGCCTATGTTTTCTATTGATAAGGAGAAAATGAAATTGTGTGAACTTTATAATCTTTTAAGAAAATTTATGCAGAACTGTTTAACAAATCCTATTGTAGATTCTCAGTTTGAATTCTCTTATAACTATATAAAAGTTAAGTTCAAATGAGAGAATGTGTGTATAATTTATTGTGCTATATTTTAAACTATGATGTGATAGTAATTATGCTCATTATTCATGTTTAGAATATATTTTATTAAAAAAGTGAATGTGTGGTTCACGAAGAACTGACCAATAATTAGTATTTATTTAATGTGTACCTGATTTAATTCGAATAGAAAGACATTAATATTATATATTTCTTGTTCTCCTAGATATGTGGACATATCATGAAAAAAATATTTTTCTCTAAGGAATTTCAGATTTGTGTGAACAATTACCAACGGTTCAAAATAATTATATTAGTGTTAACTTATGGAACTTATAACAAGCTGATGTTCTTTTTGGAAGCCTGCTAAAGTTATTGCTAAGTTAAAAATTTCCAGAATTCATTAAATGATAAATATTAAACAAAGGTGTATTTGAAATTATCTATCCATTATCTCCATTATTATAAATTATTTGCACGTTATATAAGTGAGCTCAATTAACAATGGCTAAGAACATTTGAGATTGCTTAATTAAAATTAAAATTGTGAATGTTTATCCTGTAGGAATTTTATTTCATGTTTTATTAACACAGACTCATTTGAATTCATCATCCTTACCTTCGTGGCATTCGGGAGCCTTTATGTTAAACAAACCTTGCAAGTGAACTTTTTTTTAAAAGTTAAAGAAGAGTAACTATTTTTTGTTTGTTATTGAGATATCGTAGATAGATAGATTGATTTATTTATTTGCTTATTTATTTTGTACTATTTCCTTGACTTCAATAACATCTTGGATAGTGTATTACAAGTTGCAATACACCGGTAATTGATTATTATTTAAACATAATTTCTTATGTGCGTTATATATTTGTATGTGTTTTATTGAAGGGAGATATTTCTCTATTTAAAGTCTCGAAGTGAACAATTGTCTTAGAGGGTAGTAACTGTATGAAAAATAAATATCGTCAGAAATGGTGAAGTCCCATTAACAATAATTATTGCAATTAGTTTTAAAAAACCGTTAATAATTGTTATAAACTAAAAGTTTTATTTCAGTTTACTATTTATTTTATCATAACATTTGCATACTATATGATTTGAAATTATTTACACGTTCTTATTCAGGTGTATGTGTGTCTTTTTGTGCAGTCTATTTCATATACAATTAGCAAATATTCAGTTTTATGACTATTTCTCTTTGTGGGTTTTGGATAATGTCATATGCTAAAAGAATTGAAAGAATTAGGAACTTATCTATGTGTCAATTTATTTTCCAATGTATAGAATGAAATGTATTAAGTAGCTGTTAGAAAGAAAGTTATTTATGATATGTTCTATGTTTATTGGGATTGAGAACTCTCTCCCTTAATTTGTCTAATTATTTACCATGCGTGAAGTATAATTCCAAATTTCTGTATTTATGCATTATGAAGATGATATTTATGAAGTTGAGTAGTGTATTTCCCTTCTATTCTGGCGGTGAGACCGAGTTCCATACCAATAGTATACCTCAAAGTTAGATGGCTAGCCATTATTCATTGTTTAGATTTATTAGTCAAGAAGCTTGTTTATTCCTCATGTGTTTAATTTATTTTTTGAATATATCTTTTTGTTATCATAGAATCATAGTTATACGTAATGTAGTTGATTGTTAAATAAATGGTAAGATTAAATTCTTTATGGAATATTAAAGCAGAAATAGTGTTATATTTGTTGGTTGGTCTATGGCATTAACCGTACTATGACATTTATTTAGTAATTCATAAGCAAAGCAACAAGATGTAAATAAATATATTGATTTTATCTTTACTGTAGCATAAGATGTGACACACATGTAATGCAAATAATCTTGCAGACATGAGAGTATAATACTATTAAATTTATACATCAAGAATTAAATATTTTACATTATATCATTTTAATTTACCACAAGCTTTAAATCATCAAATCATCAGAATGATTATTTTTATTTTGAATGGTGAAAAATATAGCTGTTTAAAAGAATTATTTGACTGAGTTATTTAAGGTTACTCTCTTGACAGCCAAAGTTATTAATTTGTTTTATCCCAATAAATGATAGTGTAATCTCCACAACTTGTATATTTGATCCCATAATAAGATATTTATTTATCCAGTGTTGTTTGCTAATAAATGATGTTAGAGTTAATTCACAGCCTAAATATATTTAAAGTTAGAATATGAGGGCATTATTTTATTTGTTTATTCAAATATTATAGATGTATCATCAATAAATAATAAAGTGTATAATAAAAAGTGATTTCAAACCCAGATTGGCAAATGTATTTGTAAATTCAGGAGTTATAACCAACAGTCCCAATGTGAACCAATTATATTTATTTGATTGCAAATGTAAATAAATGCTTTACTTATTTATTCAAAACTTTATTTCGAGTTTTTCTTATATGCATTCGTATTCTAGCTCCTACATTCCACATATCTATTACAACATAAATGCACTATTTTATAAATTTGATAATGAACATACTTAAATCTGATAATATTGTTCTTTTGATCCAAATATTATGTGAAATACTTTACCATCTGGTAAACTTATGAAGAAGGTTGTGTATTTAGTTTATTATTTAGACAATGATGTGACACTAAAAGGTACCCTGTTTCTTTCATTCTGTAATTGTTAGTCCAGTAAAACATCATTCAATTCATTCCATTATTTTTTATAATAGTTATGTTATTATATAATAGAATTTTCTTAATGAAATTGTAGTAAAGATTCCCTAAGATCGTATCTCATAGTTCTAACTTAATATTAATTTAGTTATTTAAATTAAGATGTGCTAGATAATAGAGTTATTTAGCATCATACTTTTCTTTTAAAATTATGTTGTAGCTAATGTAAGAGTGTATTTAGATGATGGAAGAGATCAAATTTAAAATAAAGTTTATTAGCTTGAATAAATGAAACTTTATTGATTTCTATCATTTGGTTGATTAACAAATGAGGCATATATCTTATTTTAATGATCAATAATATTTCTTCCCTCATTTATATTTATTCTATATATTATTGACTTTCTATCACCCTCCACTGAGCTAAGCTATACATAAGGCATAAGCAGAAGAGACTCGGTACTAAATTAAAGCAAAATAAAGTTATTAATTTATTCTATTCATTAATAGAATTGGCACCCTGGGCATTTGTTCATATAATGTGTAGGATCGTTGTTAAGTAGGGGGGGTTACAATATATATATATATTGTACCCTCACTTCCATAAATATATAGTATAACTTAAAATATGACTAGCTCAATTAAATCGTTATGCTCAGCTAAAATGTGTATAACTATTATTAATATATTTTTATAATACTATATCTTATCAGATTTAGTACAACTAACAGAAAATTAATATGGTTCAATATCATGCATTAATTAAATAAGTATTTATTAAATCATGAGACTATGAAGTGAAGTTACAAGTGGTAATATGAATTTACATTGAGCCTATGTCTTCTAAGACATTATCTCAATGGCATAAGAATACTATTACCTCTTTATTATCTCACTAATACATCTATAGCACTCCTATGTCTTTTATAAAAAATTAACTAACTTCAATAATAGTAATAAATAAATCTCAATCTTTTATCAAAGAAATATAACTAAATAATCTCAGGTTCTTTTAATTATCTTAAAGTAATAATACTTCTTTCAGATAGGCATGATAAGGGATTTAATATCAGACCTAACTACACCTAACTTATAATAATAATAAATAACTAATAATAATAATCTCTAGTGTATAAGTTAACCTCATCTATTTTATTATACTACTAATCATTAAGAAAACAAGTAAATCATCTACATGTCTTTTATCTTCATATAGTATCTTAATTAAGAATATAATAAAATCTTATAATTTAATAATATGTGGCAATAAATAATATTATACTCTTATATTGTGTATTATAATTATTTCATGACCATTATAACATAATATGTTAATGTTAATGAATTTTTATAAATTATATTAAGAAAATACTGTATTTCTTTTTTTAAAAAAAAATAATAATTTAATTCATATTGTGCAAATATTATGTTTTATTCAAATTATCTGTTGTCAAATGCTGTGGTGCAAAATAATGAATTCGACACACATTTAAAACAACTTAAACAAATTTATTTACATCAACTTTAATATACAACTTATATACATTATTTACATTACAAGTGGAAATCAAGAAAAATACAAAATAAGAAAAATAATAATAATACAAGATTCTTACATTGTTGTTATTTCTATAATCCAAAATAAATAATCCATACATTTCTTAAATGTTTTATCAGTAACATTTAGTTGAGTTTATGAACTTATATTTTACTAGATATCATTTATAATCACTTAGTACAATAGAAGGCTTTTATGTAAAATATCACTTATGTAGCACATGTAAAATAAACAAACTTTAATAATTAAAATGCTACTCCATTTAAGTATTATAGCTATTTCTATTATAATGTAACTATTATGTATTACATTTATTATTAGCATTAACTAAATATCAACTAATGTATAGATTGATATAACTTTGTAATATTATGTGACTTTTATTGATTACATAATTATTTACTTCATTCTGATGTAATTTCATAATATATGTCTTACCAAAATATGCAATACATATATGTTCTTTTCTTAAAAAAAATATTTTTAAAATTATTCAACAATTTTGTGAAGACGAAATTTTTATTTATAAATTACCAATTTATAAAGTTATTATATTAAAATAAAATTCTATGATTCTTTTCCATTTAAACTATTATTCTTCTCTACTTGTTATTCCTATTCCCTCTTAATAAAACCCTATCTTCAAATATCATTCTAATCTTATTTAACTTTAGTATCAGCTTACCAATTTTTTAAAAAAAAAGACTATCCAAACTCTCTTATATCTCATCATCTATATATGATAAACCCTTCAAACAAAATATAATTTTCTATATAAAATTAATTTAACTTGTCTAATAAAAAATAAAAAAATATAGATATATTTTTCTACTTCTTACTAACTTAAAAATAAATATAAATGACTCATACTAATATAATAAATCAAATTCCTAATATTGTAATAGAAAACATTAAAGTGTATTCACAAAAGAATCATATAATTATTTCTGGATAACTCTTATTACGTTGTAATAAATTTATATTATAAAATAAAGTATGCATATTAAAATAAAACTATTATTGATAGTATTATGCGTGTATATTCTTTAAATATTTATACATTCACTCAACAATCAAATAATATTTGGTTTATCTAAAGAAAACAAAGCAAAATACATTAAATTATTAATATTATATAATTATTACCATAAATGATACTCCAATTTATAATCAGCCAAACGATGTCCTCCAGGATTATAGCTTTACAAAAATAATATCACATTTATACTCAACAATTATTCTTAAAATATTACGTGTTGTAAAATTATATAAAAAAATAAACTTTATGAAATTAAGTGTTATATTATTATGTAGTTACTTTTAAAATGTACCTCTCTTATCTCTAATAGATCAATAAATAATTAAATATCTATGTTAGTTAAGAAAACAAAATATGTTACATAAAATCCAACGGTGTCTTCTTTCCACCCACAATTGTTCTTTTTTTCCTAGGCACAACATTTTATCAACATCGCTTCCTTTTCTGGTGCATCACGTGTTTAAACAGTTTTTATAAAATAAATGAAAACTTTTTTTTTTTTTTTTTTTTAAAAATAAGATAAAATAAATAAAATAAGTTCCACCATAAAGAGACAAAATAATAATTAAAACAGTTTTAAGGATCCGGATTTATTTCAAAGTTATTATCTTCCTAGGATTAGTCAATAGTTTATAATATTTTTATTTAAGTATTCTAAATTGACTTGGATATCCACGTATACTTATTTGCGCATTCTTTAACAAATATTTAGGTAAAATCAATCTCCAAATTCTTCTGTACGACCAGCGTCCAGACTTTACTATATAATATTTTTTTTACAGGTATTTGTTTACCAATTAAATTTCCGATTTATCTGCCTCTTAAAATTATCGAAATCTAGTCTTTTAAACAACAAAGACTTAATAAGGCAAGTATTTCTACAATTATTATTAACTTCCATATCTTTACCAAAAGATATATTAAAATATATAATTTAAAAATACTTTCTTCATAAAGAAGTATTTATCTTTCTTTAAAATATTTGTTTATAAAAAATTAATTATCATCAACTTTTAAATTCATATAAGGTCCAATATATTATTTTTATTTAACTAGTAATTCTCTTAGTTAATCCAGCGTTCACTATATTTTTAATATAACGTTTCCAACACATTTTATCATTAGGCAATATTTTCATGATTATTTGATAGTAAAATTGAGCTTCGATAGAGCGATCAATAGGGAAAGAGTAAATAAATTAGCACTCCATATTTAACGGTAAACTTTTATAAAATTATTTAGAACTACTCTCTTATAAATTAAGAACTATTACGAGAGCGTCTATAATTTTTTACTTAGCTATATTTAATAGCACACTTCACTTAAAAGAAATTACAATCACCTCCTGAACAATTGAACCTCCGTTTTTATACCGGAATAAATTACCCACTTGATTGGTAAATTAAACAATCACCTTGCTAGCCTATTTACATATCTTACCAACAATACGAAATTAAAAATAAATAATGACTTATTTAATATTTATTATTTATTACATTATTTAATTCTTAAATTAATTTTTATCATTTATTTAAATCCATTAAACATTTTTTTAAAAATATATGTTTTACTTTATTTCACTTTTAACTTTTATAAGACTATTTTTCTAAACAAACTAAGTCTATTTTTATTCATTATATTTTTAAAATAATATTTTAAAAATCAGATTTAATATTTCACACTAATTATTTTTATTTTTATCTCGTGATAGCCAATATAATATTTATAAATTTTATAATAGAATTTTAAAACAGTTTTGCAACTTTACTAAAAAAACTTACAAGCATATGTGTACATATGTTTATCTGTCACCTGACTTACAACACAGATATAAACGCTTGTAATTATCTAAAAATAAACTAACAATTCAATTTTATAAAATAAATATTTTTAAAAAAAATAATATACTATAACAACTTTAAAATAATAATTCGATATTATAAAATCAAATATTAATCTTCTATTATATATTATTAATAACATAATATTTATATTCACTTACTAAATATTAATATTTATCAATAATAAATATATATGCATTTAATTTTAACTTGTCTTTTTTTAAACTTTTAGCTTTAAACATTTATTTACAAAACTTATTAATGCAGTATTAATCATGGCCAGTTTTCCCAACCATATAATATTATCATTTTTTTATTGAAACGTCTCCCTCAAATATTAGCACAACTTCACATATCAAATATTCATAGTTTACTTTAATTAAACTTTTGAAAGATTATTATAAATAAAATCAACATCATATAGCTGTAATATATCTTAAATTTAAAATTTTTTAATAAATTGATATAACAATTTATGAAGACCCATACAAAAGGGCACAATATATATATTGATTAAATACACCTCACCCGCAGACCATAAATTAAAAACCCTTTAACGTTTTAAGCATTTACATCCCTATCTAGTGCTTACTCATCCAATATTCCCAGATTGTTTTCTATCAGTCAAAAGCTATAGTCTGAGAGCATTACATAAAGTCCTTTCAATATAATGCAATTCTCCAGTAGCTATCAATTCAAATTTGTATGTATGTGTTTATCTGCATAACGAAGTTGTGTCTTTGTTCTTTATAAACTATGGTTATGGTGAACATTATCAAAAGTGTACTCAGTTGTAGGTTATAAAGAAAAAATCACTTTCTTACCAGCGCAAATGTATGCAAATTTGAATATGTATATTCACAATATAAATGGATGGATAGACATATTACTAGATATATAATTACATCGTTTAACAACAAAAAGATGATTAGATGAATAAATGGAATTTTTTTAGAGAGATTGATCATTACAGATAGCAGGATGAATCAATTGATGGCAGAATTGAAAAATAGACAATACGTAGATAGAGTAATAAATAAGCGATAATCTAGATAAGTAGGTAGATTGGTTGTTAGATAGATAAGGATGTGAATATATAAGAATTTATGGCATTCTACATATAATTTCTAGAAACATTAACTGCATATAAACTTGCTAAACATAAACTATAATGAAAATACTTACTTTCTTTGGAATTGGCACTAGTGGCTTCTTTTGTTGTATCTTTTTGAAACAATGCTGTTTCAGTTAAATTTTCGATAAAATTATTTTTTGGAACAAGCACTTCAAAATGAGTTGTATAATTCAAGACTGCAATATCTTTTCTTACTCTGATATCTATATATAAAACAAAAAATAGATTTATGGGTTATACATTTTTATGGGTATGAAATTACAAATTTTCAAAATTCAATTAAAATGATTAAGTTTTTCTTTTTAGTAACAAATTCTATTCAGTGTTAAAAGTATATATTTAAAAAAGTATAATACCAAAAAAAAAAAATTGGTCAGCATATTCTTCAGTATTATTTCAATTTAATATTAACAGAATATCAATAAATAACTATAGTATAATGTTAAATTTAGAAAGGCTATTGTTGTAGTGCAACTTAGAATTTTTGTTAATATTTTTGCTGGCTATAAAATTAACAGATAGTCATATTATGTGTTTTGCTAGTTTTAAACTCCACGAACTATATGGATGTCATTAATGAGACCATAAAAACATTTTAAATGTCCGTAATTATATTCATATTTAAAAAGGGCATGGAATTCTTATATATGGTATGAAACCAATGTTTATATTACTGTTTAAAAAGATATGAAAAAACGGCTGCTGGAAGGAGTTTGCTGTTAACTGAAAAAAGACCCTCTTATTTCTTTCGAAGGATTTAAACGAACCGAGCAGGGCAAATTATTAATGATCACTCCTAAGTTCTTGTTGTTATAGCTCTTATTACCCTATAATTATTCATATAGTATAAAAACATGCATGGGTTTCTCACTAACATGAATTAGCCAGTGGGGTCACTTTCTTAGCTTTTTACCTCTGAGATTACGATCAAAAAACAACATGGTCTTTCTTCTCAGTAGCCTTATAGCTCTTAACTAAAATATAAGTTGAGGTTATTTGAAGGAAAATAAATGTGTACGTGAATAAAAAAAATTTCTAATAGATATTTGTAATCATGCCAGACAATAATAAATGATAATCCTTATTCTCAGAAGGCTGATAAGTCATCAGCCAAGGCAACAGTTGGTGCCGAAGGCAGAGGATGCTAAGAATCCCCTGAATGTCGACCTAGGCTGCCATATGATGATGAAATTTCATTTAGGTACTTATAACTGCAGATCATTTCAAATCAAGAAAGATTCCAAAAATTGAAAGAGCTGTCTCATATTAAATGGTATATTTTTGGATTTTGTGAGTTAGAAGAAAGGATGAAAAGACAATTAATTTAAAAAGTTGGCATGCATGCTATTACAACGACACATATTGGAAATACAATTGAAGTAGGATTCATTATAAAAAGTGAAAGAACAACATTATGGAGATTGATAGTTTATATGACAGACTGACATGATTAGTTATTCAAGTTAATAGTAGACACCAGATGTAGCTAATTCAGGTTTATGCACCAAAAATTTTTTTATACTGATGAAGTATTAGAGGCCTTTTATATGGATGTTCAAAAAGGCTTTTGATTAGAACAAACAACATTTTAAAATTGTTAAGGGAGACTAATGATAGAATTGGTAAGCGATTGAAATATAAAAGTGTTGTTAGCAAATTTGGTTATAGTAATACAAATGAGAGAGAACATAGAATTGTGAAGTTTACAGAATATATATATATATTATAATGATCTGGAAAGGAGCTTAACATAATCTGCACTACAGGGCGCCACTAGGCATTTGAACCTAGAAAATTTATATAGTAGGCAGATACATAAGTTAAAAAAAATGTTATATTGGTTGATTCTGGTCGTTAGCCCATTGTCACTAGCTCAGTGGAACAGAAGAGATTTATATTTTATATTAAATTCCCATCTAAGATATATAAAAAAAGAATAAAATAAGCCACTGCCAGTAATTATACACACAAACATTTATTTATGCTCATATATATATATATATATAATTTAACATTATTATTTTAGTATGTTTACTTTAACATTTAACATTATTTTCTAACTTTTATTTTTAGATTTTAATTTACATTTTAATTTTTATAAGTTCGCACAGATGGGTTTATAAAAGTTTGTTTTATAATGTTGAGTATAGATCAGTTACATAGATTACACGGTCAAAAACATTTCAAAATAAACATAAACGATCAAAAATATAAAATCATTGGTGGAAATGCAGAGGGAAAATTTATAAGAAACCCAATAGAATTCATCATAAGATGCAGCATAGACACCAATAACTTAAAAGACATCTGAAATAAATGCATCTTAGACACTCACCGTAAGGTATCAGTATTTACCGAATGTCTATATATTTTGATCAAATATGAAAACCAAAAAGATAATTAACCGGTAATGAACCCATGCAAGCATCGATACCTAACTTAAATTTAATGCATTTTTATTTAGAGTGTTGAGTATGAATAGACTACATAGATTGCATTTGAAAAGAAAATATTTTATCCCTTATTTAACCTTAGGCCAAAAGTTCGCAGTCAAACCAATGTCAATCCATCTGAATGCATTCAATGTAACATGAAAACAGCAGCACAAATGGTTAAGAGAAGAAATTGCCTCTCATCAGATAGGAATACTACATCCATCTGACAAGAAGAGCAATAAAAAAACTCCATAGGAAAGGACTGTGGTCATTTTGCCGACTTACGATCACATTCCATAGGCAAAAAAAGGAAGTGTGTGGCATATAAAGCGATTCTGCCCATATCGAATCTCGTACTACATCTACCAATTACACCAATATATCCAATCCATTTACCTAATTCAACTACGAAACGAATAACCCAAGATTGCCCTCCCCTAATAAAACTTGACAAATCTATATAGCCATTCATGCCCGACTTAGTTTAACATTTATATAATATTAAATTAGCGAAAAACAAAAATCATAAATAAAACTTAAAAGAACCAAAATAAATAAATAAATGGAAATGATTAAAAAAAAGAAATACACCAATAAAAAAAATTGATAAGGAATTTAGTTTGGTCAGATAGGATTCTATGCTATTTTTTTTTAAATACTGGGAAAGTTTATATTTTAAAGTTCTTAGTGTTTTCAAATTAATATTCATTTAAATTCATAACGTGCTTACAGTTTTTGAAATGTTCATTAGTTATCCGTTGCTTGCCGTTTGGAATCCAGCATTAAAATCCCTCGATGATTCTGTGGTCCTCAATATAGGAAAAGCGATGTTTCATTTTCTTTTTTTTATAACAACTAAAGGAATTGAAAGTGCATCTTTCAATCCTTTCACCTCCGACTCTCCGACTTAACACAACTCAGTCCTCTCTTAAATTTTCTTTACTCACTAAAAATTTTATTTCCCTTTTTCTTTTATATGTAACTTTAGGATCCAATGGACATTACATCATCGATGATGATGATCCTTCCATTGAGGTCCAATTTCCCGATGGATTTCTTTCATTGGCCATTAGATTCTATTGTTTTCCTATCTGACCATTGCTTATACATTTAAATGCCCAAGGCTAGTTTACATTTAACTAATTAAAATAATCATTTCCATTTTCTGATTAATTAATGTGTTTTCCAAACTTAAAGATATATTTTTATCTCTAACTCTTTTTGTTGAAAGATTTAGTTTTTCTATTTTTAATAAAGTTTTATTTTAATAATTTTTTTTTCTGTGCGATTTTATATATATACGAGTATAGGATGATTTTTTTTTAATTTTCAATTTTTAATTCTTAAAAGAAGAAGTTTTATTTGAGAGCTTTTATTTTTTTCATGTTTAATAATAAAAAAACAATGTAACGTCGTATGTGCGTATGTGCCCGTTGCAATATATATATATAACTAACCAAAGGAAATACATATAAAAACAAAAAAAGACTCATAAATCCAAGAAATAATATTATATTTCAACCAGAGGACTGGTTTTCATCAGAAAGAATATATATATATATATATATATATATGCAGAAAGGAGTTTGCTATTAACTGAAAGGAGACCATTTGATTCCTCTTGGAGGGCTTAAAAACGAGCAGGGCAAATTCTTAATGTCCACTCCATACATTCTTAATGTTGCACCTGTTATTACTATGTGATTATTCATATAGTATACGAACATGGATGGGCTGCTCACTAATACACAGCATGGTGAGTTTATTGGCTTGTTACTTCCGAGTTTAAGAATATTTTTTCCAATACATATAATCATGACAGACAAAAATAAAGCATGGTCCTTATTCCCAGGAGGTTATAAAGTGACCAACCAAGGCAGCATTTGGTGGCCAAAGACGGAGGGTGCTAGGAATCCCCTGATTTCGAACTCAGGCTGATATTTGATGATGACTTTTGATTTAGGTACTTATAACTGCAGATCACTTTCAAGTGAAGGAAGATTGCAAGAGTTAGAAGATGAACTGTCTTATATTAATTGGGACATTATTGGGCTTTGTGAAGATAAAAAAAAAGGTGAAGAAACAATTGATTTAAAAAATGGAAATATACTCTACGATAAAGGTACAAGTATTGGAAATACAAGTGTAGTAGGATTGATTATAAATAAAAAATGGAAGAATAACATTGTGGAGATTGATGGTGTATCGAATAGAGTGGCAAGATTAGTTTTACAACTCAATAGCAGATACCAAATGCAGATAATTCAGGTTTATGCCCCAACAAGTTCTCATAGTGATGAAGTAGTAGAAGATTTTATATGGATGTACAAAAGGCTTTTGATCAGAGTAAACAACATTTTAAAATTGTTATGGGAGGCCTTAATGCTAGAATTGGTAAACAAATTATAGATGAAAATGTTGTAGGTAATTTTGGTTATGGTAATAAAAATGAGAGAGGACATAGACATGTGGAGTTTACAGAAAAATAAAAACTTCATATTATGAATTTTTTTTGAGAAAAATGTTAAAAGGAAATGGACATGGAAGCATCCAAATAAAAATACAGCAGAATTGGATTATATTTTGACTAACAGAAAATACATATTTCAAGATTGTAATGTTCTTAATAAATTTAACATAGGAAGTGATCATCGATTAGTAAGATGTTAATACATGTTAATGCAAAACTAGAGAGACAAAAATTAAGAAAAACATTATTTACAGTTGATATTCATAATATTCAGAAACATTCTAGTGAATTTAAATTAGAACTTACAAATCGGTTTCAAGTATTAGTAGATTTTGAACATGATTTAGATTTGAGTGACATTAATAGGAAAATAACTGATACACTTTTAAAAACTGCAACAAAGATAGGTGGTAGAAAAAAGCAGTAATTGACCAATAAAATTTGTACTGAGACTAGAGAATTTATGAGGAAAAAAAGGAATATGAGGATATGCAACAATGATGCATTAAAAAAATTGAATATCTCGAATTTTGTAAAATAGTGCGGAAAAGAGTTGAAAATGATATAAGAAAGTATAATTGTGAACTAGCAAGGAAAGCTTTTGGAGAAGAGTGAAAGTCTAAAGAGTGTAAAACAACATTTTAGTATTGGTAGGAAATTTATATCTGCAATAAGAATAAAAGATAGCATTATTACTAAAAAGGGAGATGACATCATGAAATGTGTAGTAGATTTCTATGAAGAATTATATAGTAATAAAGAACAAGTGCATCCTATACCTATTATGTCTTCCGAATTGCCCAGAATTTTGAAAGATGAAGTGAGACATGCAATTAAATTTATGAAGAAATGGAAGGATCCAGGTAATGATGGATTTATAATTGATATATTAAAAGAAGCAGGTGAAGAAATAGAATTTTTTTTAGCAAAGTTATATACCAAATGTTTTTCTGAAGGTTTGTGATGATGGTGTTCTAGCTGTATTTTTATATTGGACTATTTCCATCATCTAATATGTGTGTTGAATGTCTTTAGAAAAGTTTAATTTTAGTTAAATATTCCAAATGCATTCAACTGTTAGTAATATCACAGCAAACAGGTTAGTATGTGCACCAACTGTTAGTAATATCACAGCAAACAAATGTTAGTAATATCACAGCAAACTGGTTATTATATGCACTAACTGTTAGTAATATCACAGAAAACAGGTTAGTATATATCAGTTGGTTAGAGTGTTACCTTAAAATTCAATTATCAAGATTCTATGGACCCAGGTTCCAATCCCATGCTAGTACTGTCACTGGTCAGGCCAGCAACACCTGAAGAAGAGGGGAGAAAAATACCTCTCAAAACGTTGTGCATATACTAACATGTTTGCTGTGATATTACTAACAGTTAGTGCATATACTAACCTGTTTGCTGTGATATTAT